>JAPXFY010000022.1:2321592-2324092 GCA_030674185.1 Monoplex corrugatus | reverse complement strand
ATCAATTCACACATATACTGTCATCAATTCACACATCCCTGTCATCAATTCACACATCCACCTGTCACATTCACACACATCCACCTGTCATCAATTCACACATCCACCCTGTCATCAATTCACATCTCCACCCTGTCATCAATTCACACATCCACCTGTCATCAATTCACACATCCACCCTGTCATCAATTACACATCCACCCTGACATCAATTCACACATCCAACCCTGCCCCCCCCCCCCCCCCCCCCCCCCCCCCCCCCCCCCCCCCCCCCCCCCCCCCCCCCCCCCCCCCCCCCCCCCCCCCCCCCCCCCCCCCCCCCCCCCCCCCCCCCCCCCCCCCCCCCCCCCCCCCCCCCCCCCCCCCCCCCCCCCCCCCCCCCCCCCCCCCCCCCCCCCCCCCCCCCCCCCCCCCCCCCCCCCCCCCCCCCCCCCCCCCCCCCCCCCCCCCCCCCCCCCCCCCCCCCCCCCCCCCCCCCCCCCCCCCCCCCCCCCCCCCCCCCCCCCCCCCCCCCCCCCCCCCCCCCCCCCCCCCCCCCCCCCCCCCCCCCCCCCCCCCCCCCCCCCCCCCCCCCCCCCCCCCCCCCCCCCCCCCCCCCCCCCCCCCCCCCCCCCCCCCCCCCCCCCCCCCCCCCCCCCCCCCCCCCCCCCCCCCCCCCCCCCCCATCAATTCACACATCCACCCTGTCATCAATTCACACATCCACCCTGTCATCAATTCACACATCCATCTGTCATCAATTCACATCAATTCACACATCCATCCTGTAATCAATTCACACATCCATCCTGTCATCAATTCAAACATCCACCCTGTCATCAATTCACACATCCACCCTGACATCAATTCACATCCCACCCTGTCATCAATTCACACATCCACCCTGTGTCAATTCACACATCCATCATGACATCAATTCACACATCCATCCTGTCATCAATTCACACATCCACCCTGTCATCATATTCATCATCACATCCATCCTGTCATCAATTCACACATCCACCCTGTCATCAATTCACACATCCACCCTGTCATCAATTCACACATCCAACCTGTCATCAATTCACACATCCACCCTGTCATCAATTCACACATCCACCCTGTCAACAATTCACACATCCATACCCTGTCATCAATTCACACATCCACCTTGTCATCAATTCACACATCCACCTGTCATCAATTCACACATCCACCCTGTCATCAATTCCACACATCCACCCTGTCATCAATTCACACATCCACCCTCGTCATCATTCACACATCCACCCTGTTCATCAATTCACACATCTACCCTGTCATCAATTCACACATCCACCCTGTCATCAATTTACACATCCCACCTGTCATCAATTCACACATCTCACCCTGTCATCAATTCACACATCCACCTGTCATATCAATTCACACATCCACCCTGTCATCAATTCACACATCCACCCTGTCATACAATTCTACCACATCCACCCTGTCATCAATTCACCATCCACTGTCATCAATTCACCACATCACCCTGTCATCAATTCACACCATCCACCTGTCATCAATTCACACATCCACCCTGTCATCAATTCACACATCCACCCTGTCATAATTCACACATCCACCTTTTCATCAATACACACATCCATCCTGTCATCAATTCACACATCTGCCCTGTCATCAATTCACACATCTACCCTGCCATCAATTCACACATCCACCGTGTCATCAATTCATACATCCACCCTGTCATCAATTAACACATCCACCCTGTCATCAATTCACACATCCACCCTGTCATCAATTCACAATTCTACCCTGTCATCAATTCACACATCCACCCTGTCATCAATTTACCCATCCACCATGTCATCAATTCTGACATCTACCCTGTCATCAATTCACACATCCACCCTGTCATCAATTCACGCATCCACCCTGTCATCAATTCACACATCCATCCTGTCATCAATTCACACATCTACCCTGTCATCAATTCACACATCCACCCTGTCTTCAATTCACACATCCACCCTGTCATCAATTTACCCATCCACCCAGTCATCAATTCACACATCCATCCTGTCATCAATTTACCCATCCACCCTGTCATCAATTCACACCATTCACCATGTCATCAATTTACCCTTCAACCCTGTCATGAATTCACCCATCCACCTGTCATCAATTCACACATCCACCTTGTCATCAATTCACACATCCACCCTGTCATGAATTCACACATCCACCCTGTCATCAATTCACACATCCACCCTGTCATCAATTCACACATCCACCCTGTCATCAATTCACACATCCATCCTGTCATCAATTCACACATCCACCCTGTCATCAATTCACAGATGTACCTTGTCATCAATTCACTCATCCACCCTGTGATCAATTCACACATCCACCCTGTCATCAATTCACACATCTACCTTGTCATCAATTCACTCATCCACACTGTCATCAATTCACACATCCACCCTGTCTTCAATTCACACATCCACCC
>JAPXFY010000022.1:2299092-2316592 GCA_030674185.1 Monoplex corrugatus | reverse complement strand
CAGCCAAAACACCAACTAACACACTAACCAATCGGTGAACCAACCAACCAGCCAGCCAACCAATTAACCCAAACAAAAAACCAACCATCCAACCAATTACCCAACCAACCAACCAACCAACCAACCAACCAACCAACCAACCAACCAATCAACCAACCAACCAACCAATTACCCAACCAACCAATCAACCAGCCAACCAACCAACCAACTAACCAACCAACCAACCAACCAATTGCCCAACCAATCATCCTTACCAACATCACACTGACCAAAAACATCATCCTTACCATCACACTGACCAAAAACATCGTCTTTATCAACATCACACTGACCAAAAACATATCACCCTTACCAACATCACACTGACCATAAACATATCACCCTTACCAACATCACACTGACCATAAACATATCATCCTTACCAACATCACACTGACCAAAAACATATCATCCTTACCAACATCACACTGACCATAAACATATCATCCTTACCAACATCACACTGACCATAAACATATCATCCTTACCAACATCACACTGACCATAAACATATCACCCTTACCAACATCACACTGACCAAAAACATATCATCCTTACCAACATCACACTGACCAAAAACATATCATCCTTACCAACATCACACTGACCAAAAACATCACCCTTACCAACATCACACTGACCATAAACATATCACCCTTACCAACATCACACTGACCATAAACATATCATCCTTACCAACATCACACTGACCATAAACATATCATTCTTACCAACATCACACTGACCAAAAACATCACCCTTACCAACATCACACTGACCAAAAACATCGTCCTTACCAACATCACACTGACCAAAAACATATCACCCTTACCAACATCACACTGACCATAAACATATCATCCTTACCAACATCACACTGACCAAAAACATATTCTTACAAACATCACACTGACCAAAAACATATCATTCTTACCAACATCACACTGACCAAAAACATCGTTCTTACCAAGATCACACTGACCAAAAACATATCATCCTTACCAACATCACACTGACCAAAAACATATCGTTCTTACCAACATCACACTGATCAAAAACATATCATCCTTACCAACATCACACTGACCAAAAACATATCATCCTTACCAACATCACACTGACCAAAAACATATCGTTCTTACCAACATCACACTGACCAAAAACATCGTTCTTACCAACATCACACTGACCAAAAACATCGTCCTTACCAACATCACACTGACCAAAAACATATCGTTCTTACCAACATCACACTGACCAAAAACATATCATTCTTACCAACATCACACTGACCAAAAACATATCATTCTTACCAACATCACACTGACCAAAAACATATCACCCTTACCAACATCAGACTGACCAAAAACATATCATCCTTACCAACATCACACTGACCAAAATCACATCGTCCTTACCAACATCACACTGACCAAAAACATATCATCCTTACCAACATCACACTGACCAAAAACATATCATTCCTACCAACATCATACTGACCAAAAACATATCATCCTTACCAACATCACACTGACCAAAAACATATCATTCTTACCAACATCACACTGACCAAAAACATATCATCCTTACCAACATCATACTGACCAAAAACATATCATCCTTACCAACATCACACTGACCAAAAACATATCATTCTTACCAACATCACACTGACCAAAAACATCATCCTTACCAACATCACACTGACCAAAAACATATCGTTCTTACCAACATCACACTGACCAAAAACATATCATTCTTACCAACATCACACTGACCAAAAACATCATTCTTACCAAGATCACACTGACCATAAACATATCACCCTTACCAACATCACACTGACCAAAAACATATCATTCTTACCAACATCACACTGACCAAAAACATCATTCTTACCAACATCACACTGACCAAAAACATCATTCTTACCAACATCACAATGACCAAAAACATATCATCCTTACCAACATCACACTGACCAAAAACATCGTCCTTACCAACATCACACTGACCATAAACATATCATCCTTACCAACATCACACTGACCAAAAACATCATCCTTACCAACATCACACTGACCAAAAACATATCGTTCTTACCAACATCACACTGACCAAAAACATATCATCCTTACCAACATCACACTGACCAAAAACATCATCCTTACCAACATCACACTGACCAAAAACATCATCCTTACCAACATCACACTGACCAAAAACATCATCCTTACCAACATCACACTGACCAAAAACATATCGTTGTAACCAATATCACACTGACACAGTCGTATAGAAACAAACAGTTTTATCACCAATGAAATAGATGTCTCACAATGGGTTGTGTCTTCAGCATCATGCCTGCTCATTTTCGCAGCCGTTCGAACATCCCCTGTTACTATAGTAAGGCAACGTTGGGGGCTTCTGACTGCCAACTGTCCAGACCGTTGTAAGGGAAAAAGAACTGGCAGCTATGCCAGCTGGTGGATAAGCAGGCCGCCCAAAAGAGAGATGACGGCCCAGAGTAGGATAAGAGAGTGGTCTTCCATTTTCTCTTGGTCTGGCGGCTGGGCTGGACCCGGTTGGTGCACGTTGTGTGGCTGTGTCCCAGGGTTTGTCATCTCCCCACCTTGTCATTCGGTTTGTGTACAAGGTAACTGATGACTGGATCCGAATGGGTCATGCAACGCATGGACAGACCTCCCCCCCACCCCCCACCCCGTTTTTTTTTTTGCGAGTGACGGAGTTAGGGAGATGATTGTCCGGAGAGATTCAAGATTCAAGATTCAAGATTCAAGATCACTTTAATGTCTCTTTAGAGAAATTCAGTACATGTTCAGCGTAAAATTCTGCAATAGACAAACAATTACATAACTCCCGCTCTCTCACACTCCTTTAGTCACTCACACTCCAATCTTGTTCAGATACTCAACTGACCTATTTACAAAAGACATTCTTGCTCTGTTGGTGGAACATTTCAGAGTTCTGTACCTTTTTGATGATGGCAAGAGCTCATAATGCTTAGCTAGCACGTGAGTGGATTCACCTAAGATCATTCTCGCCTTGCTCACAATACGACACTCATATAGTTCATTAATGCTCCTCTGTTGTACTCCCACTACTTTGCCACTCACCTTCACCACCCTGTCCAACACTCTCTTATTCTTCACACTCAGACCAGCAAACCAGCACAAAAATCCAAAAGTTAAGACAGATTCAATAAAACAACGATAGAAATTACCAAGAATGGACTCATTCATACGCAGAGACCTAAGTTTTTGAAGACAGAAAAGGCGTGACTGACATTTTTTGTGTATTATTTGCGTGTTTGTATCACGTCGTAACCTCCGTCGTACACCCCCTCGGTGGCCAGGCCGTCTGCGTTTCTTCCTGCAGCTGTCACTGTCGGTGTTTCTGTCTGGGATCATTTCGGCAGGGAAAGTGTCTATTGCGCGCGGGAGAAAGTTAGCAGAGGACTGGAGCAGCAAGATTGCCTCGCGCGTGTAGTGTGTGGGCGCAGTATGGCCGCCATGTTGACCGGGTATTCACAGCTCGCACTTCACATTTTAAAACACAAAATGTCACTGCCACAGAAACTAACACGTCTAAAAATATAGCAGTCCGCATCTTGAAAAATTTAGATACCACCATGCACAAGATATACAACACAACCACAATGTAGACACAATATCAAAGCGAATTTCTAGGAGCTGCTGAACATGCGTGTACGCCCCATGAGAAGCGCTCACAGAGTGGTGAGGCATTGGTGCTGTGGGTCCCATCCAACACCCCACCCCCCGTAGATGTTGCTTGTTAATTTGTTGATCTGATCCTTCTGTTAACTTGTTGATCTGATCCATCTGATAACTTGTTGATCTGATCTTTCTGTTAACTTGTTGATCTGATCTTTCTGATAACTTGTTGATCTGATCTTTCTGATAACTTGTTGATCTGATCTTTCTGATAACTTGTTGATCTGATCCATCTGATAGCTTGTTGATCTGATCCTTCTGATAATTTGTTGATCTGATCCTTCTGATAACTTGTTGATCTGATCTTTCTGATAACTTGTTGATCTGATCTTTCTGATAACTTGTTGATCTGATCTTTCTGATAACTTGTTGATCTGATCTTTCTGATAACTTGTTGATCTGATCTTTCTGATAACTTGTTGATCTGATCTTTCTGATAACTTGTTGATCTGATCCTTCTGATAACTTGTTGATCTGATCCCTCTGATAACTTGTTAAAGATGTGATCCCTCTGATAACTTGTTAAAGATCTGATCCCTCTGATAACTTGTTAAAGATCTGATCCCTCTGATAACTTGTTAAAGATGTGATCCCTCTGATAACTTGTTGATCTGATCCCTCTGATAACTTGTTAAAGATGTGATCCCTCTGATAACTTGTTAAAGATGTGATCCCTCTGATAACTTGTTAAAGATCTGATCCCTCTGATAACTTGTTAAAGATCTGATCCCTCTGATAACTTGTTAAAGATGTGATCCCTCTGATAACTTGTTAAAGATGTGATCCCTCTGATAACTTGTTAAAGATCTGATCCCTCTGATAACTTGTTAAAGATCTGATCCCTCTGATAACTTGTTAAAGATGTGATCCCTCTGATAACTTGTTAAAGATCTGATCCCTCTGATAACTTGTTAAAGATCTGATCCCTCTGATAACTTGTTAAAGATGTGATCCCTCTGATAACTTGTTAAAGATCTGATCCCTCTGATAACTTGTTGATCTGATCCCTCTGATAACTTGTTGATCTGATCCTTCTGATAACTTGTTAACGATCTGATCCTTCTGATAACTTGTTGATCTGATCCTTCTGATAATTTGTTGATCTGATCCTTCTGATAATTTGTTAACGATCTGATCCCTCTCATAACTTCTTAACGATCTGATCTTTCTCACTGTATATCTATTGTTAATGTTTGTATGTAAGCTGAAGAGATCTGTTGTTCATACCTGCCCCCTATTGCTGTGTAATATTTTACTGTTGGTAAAACGTTTCATGGTGTTGTTCATACCTGCCCCTTGTTACTGTGTAATATTTTACTGGTGGTAAAACGTTTCATGGTGTTGTTCATACCTGCCCCTTGTTACTGTGTAATATTTTACTGTTGGTAAAACGTTTCATGGTGTTGTTCATACCTGCCCCTTGTTACTGTGTAATATTTTATTGGTGGTAAAACGTTTCATGGTGTTGTTCATACCTGCCCCTTGTTACTGTGTAATATTTTACTGGTGGTAAAACGTTTCATGGTGTTGTTCATACCTGCCCCTTGTTACTGTGTAATATTTTACTGGTGGTAAAACGTTTCATGGTGTTGTTCATACCTGCCCCTTGTTATTGTGTAATATTTTACTGGTGGTAAAACGTTTCATGGTGTTGTTCATACCTGCCCCTTGTTACTCTGTAATATTTTACTGTTGGTAAAACGTTTCATGCTGTCGTTCATACCTGCCCCTTGTTACTGTGTAATATTTTACTGGTGGTAAAACGTTTCATGGTGTTGTTCATACCTGCCCCTTGTTACTGTGCAATATTTTACTGGTGGTAAAACGTTTCATGCTGTCGTTCATACCTGCCCCTTGTTATTGTGTAATATTTTACTGGTGGTAAAACGTTTCATGGTGTGTGGACACTGCCTCCCCTTTACAGGTAAAATTATGATACACACGTGGATTAATTATACAAAAGAATGATGTTGAACGCATGGTTTGTGCATATGTTTTCAGTATGCTTAATAAGGTGTATTGTGCATTTTGTCAATTTATTCAACAAAATACTGAATAAAGGATTTAATAAATAAAAAATCACAGTCAACAAAAAGACACCATCCTTTACAAGATCACATTCACCAACAATCCCAAATTAACTGTTTTTTATTTTTCTTGCCGTTTCTGAGATTTGTTTGTTTGTTGACTTGTTGTTTGACGTCATCATTATGAAGATCACAGTCACAACAATATGAAATTAACAACCGTTTGTTTCTCGTTTGTATTTTCTCAACTATCACAAAGTAATGATCTGACTAACATAAAGCAAAACAAAAAACAAACAAACAAAACAAAACAGAAACAAGAAAATAAATACACAAACAATTTTTAAAAATGGCGACAGCAGAAGGGCCTCCAGGAGTCATGACCTGGATGCGGCCTTAGAGTGTCAGGAGTTAAGGGCCGAAACAGTTGCTTGACGGGGGTTTCTCCTCTGAGGACGTTCTGCTGTCCGCCTCTCCCCACAGTTTCTTACTGCTGACCAACAAACTGACTGAATGACAGTCACGCTGACCAGTTTTCATACACGTGGCAACAATCGTTTCAGTATTGTACAGTACGAATAAGTAAACAGTAAGAAGAAATAATCAAGAACACGATGACACATTATTGGGTCCGACATTTTATTTTATTCACCAATGAACGATTTGCAAAATTGGAAAGAAGTAAAAGACCGACACAAAACAGACCTGAGTTTAGGACAGAAATATCAACTGGCTGCTTAAAACCTTAAGATGGTACGATCATTATGGAAAAAGACAAAATATTAGAGAGGTGGAGGGAGTACATTAAAGATCGTTTTGACGATGACAGAAAGGAAGAACACATGATGAGAAAGAACATTGAAGGACCACCCATAATGAAAAATGAAGTTAGAGCAGTGTTGAAAAAGATGAAACCGGAAAAAGCCCCAGGATCAGACAATATTGTGGCAGAAATGATTGAGGATCTAGATGAATTTGGTATTAACAACAGTCCTCTTAAATGAAAGTTATGACACCGGAAAAATCCCTTAAGATATGTCAAAATAAATTTTCATTGCACTTTTAAAGAAAGCAGGGGCTAAGAATGTGAACTCTATCGTTTAATCAGCTGGGTTAGTCATGTAACAAAGATTTGATTAAGAATAATCATGATGGGGACAAGGAACAGAATCAAAAGAGAAATAGCAAAAGAACCATGTGGATTTGTTGAATGGAAAGGAAGTATTTATGCCATACACAGCCTAATAATTCTCATAAAAAGATCAGTTGTGTTGAATAAGGATTTCTAGTTATTTTTGTTGATTATACCAAGGCTTTTGATAGGGTAAGACACGAAGAATTGACCAACAAACTAGAAAAGCTCAATGTTGATGGAAAGGATCTAAGAATAATGAGGAATTTATATTGGGAACAAACAGCACCAATGAGAGTAGAAAATGATATAAGTACTTTCCAAAATATGAAAAGAGGGCTTAATACAGGGATGTGTTCTATCATCAGATTTATTTTCACTTTGCAGCGAAACCATCATGAGATACCTAGAAGAATGCCCTGAGATAAAGGTTGCAGGAAAAATGGTAAACAATCTTCATCATGTAGATGTAGATGACACTGTGCTAATTGCAGAAAATGGAAAAGACCTACAAAATCTTACGAGTATAATGGAAATAGAAAGCAGAAATAAAGAGTTGGAGCTAAATGGCAAGAAGACTGAAGTTATGGTAATCAGTAAAAAAGCAAAAAAAAAAAAGCTCCTCATCACAACAACAACAAAAAAACCAACAACAACAACAACAAAACAAAATTAAAAAATCAGCAAATGGCATAACACTGAGACAAGTTGACAAATTTAAATATCTAGGACAGTAATCTCACCAGACGCCAGATGCACATTAGAAATAACCAGCAGAATCGGCCAAGCTGAAACAACATTCAGGAAATGAAAAGCGTTGTTACCAACAAATGCCTATTAATCAACATCATGAAGACAGTTCTTCAGTGGGATATAGAACCGATGCTTTGTACGGATGGGAAGCGTGGACAATCAACACGCAAAGTCAGAACAAGATTGAGGCAGCTGAAATGTGGCTTCTAGAAGAATGATTAGAGTTTCATGGACAGCAAAGAAAAGAAACGGGTCAGTCTTGAAAGAGGCAAACACAAAACGAACATTGATGTAGAAGATTAGGAAAAGGCAAGCAAATATACGGGACATTTTATGAGGAAGAGAAATTTGAGCACCTAGTCACAACAAAAAAACTAGAGGGAAAAAGAGCATCTGGTAGACCAAAGGAGAAAATATTGGACGGGCTTGCAGAGTGGATGAAGACAGAGAAGGTGGATCTGTACCTGCAGTGACACAAGATAAATTCGTATGGAGGGCCATGATCGTCAACGCCATGCGGCAGAGCACATGATGATGATGAACGATTTGCAAGATACACACGTTTGTTTCAGTGGAAAAGTGAATAAATAAGATAAATTAACCACAAAAACAGCATAATAAAACATAACAAATTTGCCTTTTCAACATTACGTTTGATACTAAAATTGCGGTTGTGGCTGGCTGGCAAAAACGTTTAATGCAGTGTTAATATTACAATACACACAAAATATATAAAACTTCTGGTTTTATACTTTAAAACACAATGTTTATTATATTTCTTCCTTGTGCAACATATAAATGCACAGACCAGGTAAAATCTGGTCATTCAAAACTACATAGATGTCAGCTTAATTATTTTAAGTCTGCTTATTCAAAAGTACGTAGATGTTAACACAATTAAGTATGGTTATTCAAAACTACATAGATATCTACATAATTATGTTTAGTCTGGTCGTTCAAAACTACATAGATATCTACATAATTATGTTTAGTCTGGTCGTTCAAAACTACGTAGATGTCGACATAATTATGTAGTCTTAAAGTCTGGTTATTCAAAACCACACACACGTCAACATAATTATCTTACGTCTAATCATTTAAAACTACATTGTTGTCAACATAATTATTCACATCAGGTTATTCAAAACTACATAGATGTCAACATTATGTACATTAGGTATTTCAAAACTACATAGTTGTCAACATAATTATGTCAAGTCATGTTATTCAAAACTACATAGTTGTCAACATAATTATGTACATCAGGTTGTAGGTGTCTACACAATTATGTTATGTCTAGTCAATCAAAACTACATTGGTGTCAATGTCATGGATGAGTCAAGTTATGTAATAGAAAAATGTCCCTGATATGTCATTGTGTTGGATGAGTCCAGTTATGTGACAGCAAAAGATCCCTGACATGTCATTGTGTTGGACGGATCCAGTTAAGTAACAGCAAAATGTCCCTGCTGTGTTGGACGAGTCAAGTTATGTCACACTGTGTATTTAGTCATCGACAGTACAAATGACGTGACACTAAACAGTTATGTCACATTGTGTATTTAGTCATCAACAGTACATGTGACACTAAACAGTTATGCCACACTGTGTATTTAGTCATCAACAGTACAAATGACGTGACACTAAACAGTTATGTCACACTGTGTATTTAGTCATCAACAGTACAAATGACGTGACACTAAAAAGTTGTCACACTGTGTATTTAGTCATCAACAGTACACGTGACACTAAACAGTTATGTCACACTGTGTATTTAGTCATCAACAGTACAAATGACGTGACACTAAACAGTTATGTCACACTGTGTATTTAGTCATCAAGAGTACAATGACGTGACACTAAACAGTTATGTCACACTGTGTATTTAGTCATCAACAGTACAAATGACACTAAACAGTTATGTCACACTGTGTATTCAGTCATCAACAGTACACGTGACACTAAACAGTTATGTCACACTGTGTATTCAGTCATCAACAGTACAAATGAAGTAACTCTAAACAGTTATGTCACACTGTGTATTTAGTCATCAACAGTACAAATGACACTAAACAGTTATGTCACACTGTGTATTCAGTCATCAACAGTACACGTGACACTAAACAGTTATGTCACACTGTGTATTTAGTCATCAACAGTACAAATGACACTAAACAGTTATGTTACACTGTGTATTGAGTCATCAACAGTACACGTGACACTAAACAGTTATGTTACACTGTGTATTTAGTCATCAACAGTACACGTGACACTAAACAGTAATGTCACACTGTGTATTTAGTCATCAACAGTACAAATGATTGACACTAAACAGTTATGTTACACTGTGTATTTAGTCATCAAGAGTACAAATGACGTGACACTAAACAGTTATGTCACACTGTGTATTTAGTCATCAACAGTACAAATGATGTGACACTAAACAGTTATGTCACAGTGTGTATTTAGTCATCAACAGTACAAATGACACTAAACAGTTATGTTACACTGTGTATTTAGTCATCAACAGTACAAATGATGTGACACTAAACAGTTATGTCACACTGTGTATTCAGTCATCAACAGTACAAGTGACGTGACACTAAACAGTTATGTTACACTGTGTATTTAGTCATCAACAGTACAAATGACGTGACACTAAACAGTTATGTCACACTGTGTATTTAGTCATCAACAGTACAAATGACGTGACACTAAACAGTTATGTCACACTGTGTATTTAGTCATCAACAGTACAAATGATGTGACACTAACCACTTATGCCACATTGTGTATTTAGTCATCAACAGTACAAATGACGTGACACTAAACAGTTATGTCACACTGTGTATTTAGTCATCAACAGTACAAATGATGTGACACAAAACAGTTATGTCACACTGTGTATTTAGTCATCAACAGTACATGTGACACTAAACAATTATGTCATAGTGTGTATTTAGTCATCAACAGTACAAGTGACGTGACACTAAACAGTTATGTCACACTGTGTATTCAGTCATAAACAGTACAAATTATGTGACACTAAACAGTTATGTCACACTGTGTATTTAGTCATCAACAGTACAAATGACGTGACACTAAACAGTTATGTCACACTGTGTATTTAGTCATCAACAGTACAAATGATGTGACACTAAACAGTTATGTCACACTGTGTATTTAGTCATCAACAGTACAAGTGACGTGTCACTAAACAGTTATGTCACACTGTGTATTTAGTCATCAACAGTATAAATGATGTGACACTAAACAGTTATGTCACATTGTGTATTTAGTCATCAACAGTACATGTGACTCTAAACAGTTATGTCACACTGTGCATTTAGTCATCAACAGTACAAGTGACGTGACACTAAACAGTTATGTCACATTGTGTATTTAGTCATCAACAGTACAAGTGACGTGACACTAAACAGTTATGTCACACTGTGTATTTAGTCATCAACAGTACAAGTGACGTGACACTAAACAGTTATGTCACACTGTGTATTTAGTCATCAACAGTAGAAATGACGTGACACTAAACAGTTATGTCACACTGTGTATTTAGTCATCAACAGTACACGTGACACTAAACAGTTATGTCACACTGTGTATTTAGTCATCAACAGTACACGTGACACTAAACAGTTATGTCACACTGTGTATTTAGTCATCAACAGTACAAATGACGTGACACTAAACAGTTATGTCACACTGTGTATTTAGTCATCAACAGTACAAATGATGTGACACTAAACAGTTATGTCACACTGTGTATTTAGTCATCAACAGTACACGTGACACTAAACAGTTATGTCACACTGTGTATTTAGTCATCAACAGTACAAATGACGTGACACTAAACAGTTATGTCACACTGTGTATTTAGTCATCAACAGTACACGTGACACTAAAACAGTTAATGTCACAACGTGTGTATTTAGTCATCAACAGTACAAATGATGTGACACTAAACAGTTATGTCACACTGTGTATTTAGTCATCAACAGTAACAAATGATTGACACTAAACAGTTATGTCACACTGTGTATTTAGTCATCAACAGTACAAATGATGTGACACTAAACAGTTATGTCACATTGTGTATTTAGTCATCAACAGTACACGTGACCCTAAACAGTTATGTCACACTGTGTATTTAGTCATCAACAGTACAAACGTGACACTAAACAGTTATGTCACATTGTGTATTTAGTCATCAACAGTACAAATGACTGACACTAAACAGTTATGTTATATTGTGTATTTAGTCATCAAAGTACAAATGATTGACACTAAACAGTTATGTCACACTGTGTATTTAGTCATCAACAGTACAAATGACGTGACACTAAACAGTTATGTCACACTGTGTATTTAGTCATCAACAGTACAAATGATGTGACACTGAACAGTTATGTCACATGTGTATTTAGTCATCAACAGTACAAATGACACTAAACAGTTATGTCACACTGTGTATTTAGTCATCAACAGTACAAAGACGTGACACTAAACAGTTAATGTCACATTGTGTATTTAGTCATCAACAGTACACGTGACCCTAAACAGTTATGTCACACTGTGTATTTAGTCATCAACAGTACACGTGACACTAAACAGTTATGTCACATTGTGTATTTAGTCATCAACAGTACACGTGACACTAAACAGTTATGTCACAGTGTGTATTTAGTCATCAACAGTACACGTGACCCTAAACAGTTATGTCACACTGTGTATTTAGTCATCAAAAGTACATGTGACACTAAACAGTTATGTCACAGTGTGTATTTAGTCATCAACAGTACACGTGACACTAAACAGTTATGTCACACTGTGTATTTAGTCATCAACAGTACAAACAGTGACACTAAACAGTTATGTCACACTGTGTATTTAGTCATCAACAGTACACGTGACACTAAACAGTTATGTCACACTGTGTATTTAGTCATCAACAGTACAAATGATGTGACACTAAACAGTTATGTCACACTGTGTATTTAGTCATCAACAGTACAAAGAGTGACACTAAACAGTTATGTCACACTGTGTATTTAGTCATCAACAGTACATGTGACACTAAACAGTTATGTCACACTGTGTATTTAGTCATCAACAGTACAATGACGTGACACTAAACAGTTATGTCACACTGTGTATTTAGTCATCAACAGTACACGTGACACTAAACAGTTATGTCACATTGTGTATTTAGTCATCAACAGTACAAATGACGTGACACTAAACAGTTATGTCACACTGTGTATTTAGTCATCAACAGTACAAATGACGTGACACTAAACAGTTATGTCACATGTGTATTTAGTCATCAACAGTACAAATGACGTGACACTAAACAGTATGTCACATGTGATTAGTCACAACAGTACAACATCGCTACACTAAACAGTTATGTCACACTGGTATTATCATCAACAGTACAATGATGTCACCACTAACAGTATGCAAATTCAGCATTTATCAGCATCAACATCACAAATCAGCAGGTGTCAACAGCACTAACATCACTAATTCACAGGTGTCAACAGGCATCAACATCACAAATCAGCAGTGTCACAGGCACTAACACAGCTAATTCAGCAGGTGTCAAAGTCATCTAACATCACAATTCAGCAGTGCAACGCATCAAACATCAGCAAATTCAGCAGGTGTCAACAGTCATCAACATACAAATTCAAGCAGTGTCATCAGCATCTAACATCAGCAAATTACAGTCAACAGCATCGAAATCAGCAAATTCAGCAGTGTCACATGGCTCAACATCAGCAAATCAGCAGGTGTACAACAGGCATCTGAAATCAGCAAATTCACAGGTGTCAACAGGCATCTAACATCACAAATTCACAGGTGTCAACAGCATCAACATCAAGCAACAATGTATAACTCCACATCAGTGTAACATGTGACAATACACAGTCATAAACATTACACAGTCAGTAACATGTGACATTACACATCAGAAATTGAAAGTGTCAACATGGACTAACACAGCATAACATTGACAATGTACACAGTCAGTAACATTGACAATTACACAGTCAGTAACATGTGACAATGTACATCATAACAGTGCAATTACCAGCAGTCATGTAACAATGACTAACAGTCATAATGTGACAATGTACACAGTCAGTAACATGTGACAATGAACACAGCAGTTAACTAGGACAATGTACACAATCAGTAACATGTGACAAGTACACATCATAACATGTGACAATTACACAGTCAGTAACATGTGACAATTACACAGTCAGTAATAAGTGCAAGTACAACAGTCAGTAATATGTACAATGTACACAGTAATGGACAAATCATGTGACAATGTAACACAGCAAATGTACAGTACACAGTAACATGTGACAATGTACACAGTCAGTAATATGTCATGACACAGTATGTTCAGTACACAGCGAATTGTGACAAGTACACAGTAATATTACAATGTACACAGTAATATGTGACAATGTACACAGTCATATGTGACAATGTACAAGTCAGTAATATGTGACAATGTACACAGTCAGATATGTGACAAGTACACATATAGTGACAATGTACACAGTCAGTAATATGTGACAATGTACACAGTAATATGTGACAATGTACACAGTCAGTAAATGTGACAATGTACACAGTAATATGTGACAATGTACACAGTCAGTAAATGTGACAATGTACACAGTAAATGTGACAATGTACACAGTAAGTACGTCCAGTAAATGTGACAATGTACACAGTAATATGTGACAATGTACACAGTAATATGTGACAATGTACACAGTCAGTAACATGTGACAATGTACACAGTAATATGTGACAATGTACACAGTAAATATGTGACAATGTACACAGTCAGTAACATGTGACAATGTACACAGTCATAATATGTGACAATGTACACAGTCATAATATGTGACAATGTACACAGTCATAATATGTGACAATGTACACATCATAATGTGACAATGTACACGTCAGTAATATGTGACAATGTACACAGTCATAATATGTGACAATGTACACAGTCAGTAAATGTGACAATGTACACAGTCAGTAATATGTGACAATGTACACAGTCAGTAATATGTGACAATGTACACACAGTAATATGTGACAATGTACACAGTTAATATGTGACAATGTACACAGTCAGTAATATGTGACAATGTACACAGTAATATGTGACAATGTAACATCAGTAATATGTGACAATGTACACAGTCAGTAATATGTGACAATGTACAGCAGTAATATGTGACAATGTACACAGTAATATGTGACAATGTACACAGTCAGTAATATGTGACAATGTACACAGTAATATGTGACAATGTACACAGTATAGTAAATACAAGTATATGTGACAATGTCACAGTCAGTAAAAATGTGACAATGTACACATCAGTAAATGTGACAATGTACACAGTAATATGTGACAATGTACACAGTCAGTAATATGTGACAATGTACACAGTATAATATGTGACAATGTACACAGTCAGTAATATGTGACAATGTACACAGTCAGTAATATGTGACAATGTACACAGTCAGTAATATGTGACAATGTACACAGTCAGTAAATGTGACAATGTACACAGTCAGTAATATGTGACAATGTACACAGTCAGTAATATGTGACAATGTACACAGTCAGTAATATGTGACAATGTACACAGTCAGTAATATGTGACAATGTACACAGTCAGTAATATGTGACAATGTACACAGTCAGTAATATGTGACAATGTACACAGTCAGTAATATGTGACAATGTACACAGTAATATGTGACAATGTACACAGTCAGTAATATGTGACAATGTACACAGTCAGTAATATGTGACATGTACACAGTCAGTAATATGTGACAATGTAACATCAGTAATATGTGACAATGTACACAGTCAGTAATATGTGACAATGTACACAGTCAGTAATATGTGACAATGTACACAGTCAGTATATGTGACAATGTACACAGTAATATGTGACAATGTACACAGTCAGTAATATGTGACAATGTACACAGTCAGTAATATGTGACAATTACACAGTCAGTAATATGTGACAATGTACACAGTAGGAATGATACAGTAATACAGTCAGTAATAAGTGACAATTACACACAGTAATATGTGACAATGTACACAGTCAGGTAATATGTGACAAAATGTACACAGTCAAATATGGTGACAATGTACACATCAGAATAGTGACATGTACACAGTCAGTATATGTGCAATGTACACAGTAAATTGTGACATGTACACGCATAATATGTGACAATGTACACAGTCATAAATGTGACATGTACCCAGTCAGTATACTGACAATGTACACCAGAAATATGTGACAATGTACAACAGTCAGTAATATGTACATGTACACAGTCAGAATATGTGCACAAATACACAGTCAGTATATGTGACGATGTACTGGATGGGATAACGGTATACAGGTCACATATAAGACTAAACCACGAACAGTACAACGATGTATATACACTCACATCTACAGAGGCTAATGATGTTGAAACATAAATGGCTACACATCAAAAGATGAGAGTGTCAAATGTACATAGGAATAGTCAAGGTTTTCACGTGTCCAAAGTGTCATGGCAGTTGGAAGACAAAGAGATCTGGACACTGCCATTTAGTCCAGACCTGACGGGGCTTTCAGACCTAGTCATCACAAGATGTGTCTGGTGGATCAAATCCCATCAGGTACTCCCCCCCCCCCCCAACCCCAACCCCCCTTTCTCCAATCAGACCAAGTCATCACAAGATGTGTCTGTCGGATCAAAAACCATCGGGTGCTCCCCCCTTTCTCCAGTCGGACACAGCCTCCAGTTGGTTGTCCGATGTCCTTCGGATAGCGGTCACAACGGATAAGGCCACACTCTTGAAGACATGCCCTTTGCTCTCCAGACCTTTCTGAACGTCCTGTGATAACACACACACACACACACATGGATCATAACAGACTGATGATGACTATAGTACACTATAATGCATCAGTACATAGTAAAAAGACTGAACGAAGATGACACTGAATTATATTAAAGAAAGATAAAACAAACAAAAAAAACAAAGAAACAAACAAAGAAACAAAGAAACAAAAACAGAAAACCTCAACACCAGACTGACCATCCCAGTGGACCACGTGGTCAGTTGTCCTCATCACTAACTCCCTGACCCCCGATAGCTGGCCCACAACTATAGCAGCACAAAATCTGTGAGTTTACATATATCTACATACATCAACATGCAGGTTTTACATATATCTACATACATCAACATGCAGGTTTTACATATATCTACATACATCAACATGCAGGTTTTACATGTATCTATATACATCAACATACAGGTTTTACATGTATCTATATACATCAACATACAGGTTTTAATATATCTACATACATCAACATACAGGTTTTACATATATCTACATACATCAACATGTAGGTTTTACATGTATCTACATACATCAACATGCAGGTTTTACATATATCTACATACATCAACATGCAGGTTTTACGTTATGGGTACTTGTCATTATCATCATCATCAGGTGCCCTGCCGCATGGCGTTGGCGACCATGGACTTCCAACCATCTCTATCTCTCGTTGCCCCCAGCATCTCCTCCACCCTCCTCATCCCCAGCCACTCTGCAAGTCCGTCCAGCATTCTCTCCCTGGGTCTACCTGGCGCTCTCTTTCCCTCCAGCTTTCCCGTCGTGACCAGGTGCTCC
>JAPXFY010000022.1:2279092-2294092 GCA_030674185.1 Monoplex corrugatus | reverse complement strand
GACAGCAGTAGAGATCCTGGTACCCCCCACCACCATCACAACAACAACAACAACAACGACAACAACAACAACGACAACGACAACAACAACAACAACAACAACGACAACGACAACAACAACAACAACAACAACGACAACGACAACAACAACAACAACAACAACGACAACGACAACAACAACAACAACAACAACGACAACGACAACGACAACAACAACAACAACGACAACGACAACGACAACGACAACGACAACAACAACAACAACAACAACAACGACAACAACAACGACAACAACGACAACGACAACGACAACAACAACAACAACAACGACAACGACAACGACAACAACAACAACAACAACGACAACGACAACGACAACGACAACAACAACAACAACAACGACAACGACAACGACAACAACAACGACAACAACAACGACAACTAACCAGGACGACAGCAGTAAATACCCTGATACCCCCCACCACCATCACAGCAACAACAACAACGACAACAACAACAACAGCAACAACGACAACAACAACAACGACAACAACAACAACAACGACAACTACTAACCAGGGCGACAGCAGTGGAGATCCTGGTACCCCCAGCCGCCCCCACCACCATCACAACAACAACAACAACAACAACAACCACAACAACAACTAACCAGGGCGACAGCAGTGGAGATCCTGGTACCCCCCACCACCACAAATCACAACAACAACAACAACAACGATAACAACAACAACAACAACAACTAACCAGGGCGACAGCAGTAGAGATCCTGGTACCCCCCACCACCACCATCACAACAACAACGACAACAACAACAACAACAACAACAACGACAACAACGACAACAACAACAACAACAACAACTAACCAGGGCTACAGCAGTAGAGATCCTGGTACCCCCAGCCGCCCCCACAACAACAACAACAACAACAACGACAACAACAACAACAACAACGACAACAACTAACCAGGGCTACAGCAGTAGAGATCCTGGTACCCCCAGCCGCCCCACAACAACAACAACAACAACAACAACGGCGACAACAACAACGACAACAACAACGACAACAACTAACCAGGGCTACAGCAGTAGAGATCCTGGTACCCCCAGCTACCCCCACAACAACAACAACGACGACAACAACAACAACAACAACAACGACAACAACAACAACGACAACAACTAACCAGGGCGACAGCAGTAGAGATCCTGGTACCCCCAGCTACCCCCACAACAACAACAACGACGACAACAACAACAACAACAACAACAACGACAACAACAACACGACAACAACTAACCAGGGCGACAGCAGTAGAGATCCTGGTACCCCCAGCTACCCCCACAACAACAACAACGACGACAACAACAACAACAACAACAACGACAACAACAACAACGACAACAACTAACCAGGGCGACAGCAGTAGAGATCCTGGTACCCCCCACCACCATCACAACAACAACGACAACAACAACAACAACAACAACAACAACAACAACAACAACAACAACTACAACAACGACAACTAACCAGGACGACAGCAGTAAATACTCTGATACCCCCCACCACCATCACAGCAACAACAACAACAACAACAACAACAACGACAACAACAACGACAACAACAACAACGACAACAACAACGACAACAACAACGACAACAACTAACCAGGGCAACAGCAGTGGAGATCCTGGTACCCCCAGCCGCCCCCACCACCATCACAACAACAACAACAACAACAACAACAACAACTAACCAAGGCAACAGCAGTGGAGATCCTGGTACCCCCAGCCGCCCCCACACCAGCCGAGCGTGGCCAGAGCCGGTGTCCACCACCACAGTGGGTGACATGGAGGACAGCGGCCTTTTGCCCGGGGAGATGAAGTTGGCGGGGGAGGCGGGCACGCCAAAAGAGTTGGTGGTGTTGGGGGTGGAGAAATCGTCCATCTCGTTGTTGAAGATGATGCCCGTACGTCGACCTTTGACCTTCGACCCGAAGCTGGGGATGAGAGACAGACAGACACCCATTGGGTGAGGGAAAATGATGAACAACATATATATATATATATATAATATATATATATATATATATATATATATATATATATATAATGTATATATATATATATATGTATATATATATATATATATATATATTGTATATATTTGTATATGTATACATACATATATACATACACACACATATGTATATATAAATAGATAGATATACATATATATATATATCAATATATACATGTACATATATTTGTGTATATCTGATCAATAATTCAATACTATCAGTGTTAGCCCTGCCCACCCACCCACCCACCCACACACACACACACACACACACACACACACACACACACACACACACACGCACGCACACACACACACTCTGTCTGTCTGTCTGTCTGTCTGTCTGTAATGAGGATGATGATGACAGTAGGAGTAACTCACTACAGATTGATAGTACTCGTGACGGCCACCACGTCACCAGCGACATCTACGAGGGAGAAGTGGGAAGTTCCAGCATCCATGACGTTAGCAAAGTCAGCGCCATAGTACGCTGTGTCGTGGGTCCTTGCGTCATCAATCTTGTCCCGGATCGCCTGTCCTGCCTCTGGTGACGTCAGGTTGGTCACCAGCTGTCCACACACAACCAGTTCACAGTCATCACTGTTTGATGTTTGTGACAGATTGAAGGATGTTTGATGTTCGTGGGAATGATTGAAGGATGTTTGATGTTCATGGGAATGATTGAAGGATGTTTGATGTTCGTGGGAATGATTGAAGAGTGTTTGATGTTTATGGGAATGATTGAAGAGTGTTCGATGTTTATGGGAATGATTGAAGAGTGTTCGATGTCTATGGGAATGATTGAAGAGTGTTCGATGTTTATGGGAATGATTGAAGAGTGTTCGATGTTTATGGGAATGATTGAAGAGTGTTTGATGTTTATGGGAATGATTGAAGAGTGTTTGATGTTCATGGGAATGATTGAAGAGTGTTTGATGTTTATGGGAATGATTGAAGAGTGTTTGATGTTTATGGGAATGATTGTGAAGAGTGTTTGATGTTTGTGAGAATGATTGAAGATGTGTTTGATGTTAATGGGAATGATTGAAGAGTGTCTGATGTTTATCGGAATGGTTGAAGAGTGTTTGATGTTCGTGGGAATGATTGAAGAGTGTTTGATGTTTATGGGAATGATTGAAGAGTGTTTGATGTTTATGGGAATGATTGAAGAGTGTTTGATGTTCGTGGGAATGATTGAAGGATGTTTGATGTTTAGGAATGATTGAAGAGTGTTTGATGTTGTGAGAATGATTGAAGAGTGTTTGATGTTAATGGGAATGATTGAAGAGTGTTTGATGTTATGGGAATGATTGAAGAGTGTTTGATGTTCGTGGGAATGATTGAAGAGTTTGATGTTTATGGAATGATTGAAGAGTGTTTGATGTTTATGGGAATGATTGAAGAGTGTTTGATGTTTAGGGAATGATTGAAGGTGTTTGATGTTATGGGAATGATTGAAGAGTGTTTGATGTTTATGGAATGATTGAAGAGTGTGATGTTGTAGGAATGATTGAAGAGTGTTTGATGTTCGTGGGAATGATTGAAGAGTGTTGATGTTTGTAGGAATGATTGAAGAGTGTTTGATGTTCGTGGGAATGATTGAAGAGTGTCTGATGTTTGTAGGAATGATTGAAGAGTGTTTGATGTTCGTGGGAATGATTGAAGAGTGTTTGATGTTTAGGAATGATTGAAGAGTGTTTGATGTTGTGGGAATGATTGAAGAGTGTATGTTGGAATGTTTAGTGGGGAATGATTGAAGAGTGTCTGATGTTTATGGGAATGATTGAAATAGTGTCTGATGATTTATGGGAATGATTGAAGTGTTTGATGTTTATGGGAATGATGAAGGTTGATGTTGAATGATGAAGAGTGTCTGCTGTTTATGGGAATGATTGAAGAGTGTTTGATGTTTATGGGAATGATTGAAGTGTTTGATGTTTATGGGAATGATTGAAGAGTGTTGATGTTTATGGGAATAATTGAAGAGTGTTTGATGTTCTTGGGAATGGTTGAAGAGTGTTTGATGTTTCGTGGGAATGATTGAAGGATGTTTGATGTTTATGGGAATGATTGAAGATGTTTGATGTTTATGGGAATGATTGAAGAGTGTTTGATGTTATGGGAATGATTGAAGAGTGTTTGATGTTCATGGGAATGATTGAAGAGTGTTTGATGTTTATGGGAATGATTGAAGAGTGTTTGATGTTTATGGGAATGATTGAAGAGTGTTTGATGTTCATGGGAATGATTGAAGAGTGTTTGATGTTTATGGGAATGATTGAAGAGTGTTTTGATGTTTATGGGAATGATTGAAGAGTGTTTGATGTTTATGGAAATGATTGAAGAGTGTTTGATGTTTATGGGAATGATTGAAGAGTGTTTGATGTTTATGGGAAATGATTGAAGAGTGTTTGATGTTTATGGGAATTATTGAAGAGTGTTTGATGTTTATGGGAATGATTGAAGAGTGTTTGATGTTTATGGGAATGTTTGATAAGAAAGAGTGTGTTTGATGTTTATTGGGAAATGATTGAAGAGTGTTTGATGTTTATGGGAATGATTGAAGAGTGTTTGATGTTTATGGAATGGTTGAAGAGTGTTTTATGTTTATGGGAATGATTGAAGAGTGTTTGATGTTTATGGGAATGATTGAAGAGTGTTTGATGTTTATGGGAATGATTGAAGATTGTTTGATGTTTATGGGAATGATTGAAAAATGTTTGATGTTTATGGGATGATTGAAGAGTGTTTGATGTTTATGGGAATGATTGAAGAGTGTTTGATGTTTATGGGAATGATTGAAGAGTGTCTGATGTTTGTGGGGATGCTTGAAGAGTGTTTGATGTTTATGGGAATGATTGAAGAGTGTTTGATGTTTATGGGAATGATTGAAGAGTGTCTGATGTTTGTGGGAATGATTGAAGAGTGTTTGATGTTTTAGGAATGATTGAAGAGTATTTGATGTTTATGGGAATGATTGAAGAGTGTTTGATGTTTATGGGAATGATTGAAGAGTGTTTGATGCTTGTGAGAATGCTTGAAGAGTGTTGATGTTTGGGAATGATTGAAGAGTGTTTGATGTTTGTGGGAATGATTGAAGAGTGTTTGATGTTGTGGGAATAAATCAAAACTGTTTGATATGTGTGGGAATGAATCAAAACTGTTTGATATGTGTGGGAATGAAGAGTGTCTGATGTTTGTGGGAATGATTGAAGCATTTGATGTTTGTGGGAATGATTGAAATGGTTGATGTTTGTGGGAAAGATTGAAATGGTTGATGTTTGTGGGAAAGATTGAAATGGTTGATGTTTGTGGGAATGATTGAAATGGTTGATGTTTGTGGGAATGATTGAAGTGTGTTTGATGTGTGTGGGAATGATTGAAGTGTGTTTGATGTTGGGGGAAATGATTGAAGGGTATCCGATACTTGTGGAATGATAACAGACGTGTGTGACAGAGAACACAAAAGGGAATTTATTTTCTGTTTGTGTCTTTGATTTCTTGTGTCTTCTTTTGCAACGTTCCCTCCTGGCACACACACCCAGGGAACCATGTGCATGCTGTCAAACAGCACTGCTAAGAGTCAAAGGATTCAAATAAAATTTGGCCCCAGTAGTCAGTGAAGGATGCTTCAGGATGCAAAATGAATGTAAGCAGGAGAGTGATAAAAAGAACAGGAGCATTGTGGTACTTTCAGAAAGAGTGTTCCAATATTTCGTGCACAAAGTGCCCATACACACATGCATAAGACACAGAGAGAGGAAGGGGGAGAGAGAGAGGAAGGAGGAGAGAGAGAGGAAAGGGGAGAGAGAAAGAGAGAGAATGAGAGAGAGACAAAGGGAAAGAGACAGAGAGAGAGAGAGAGAGAAAGAAAGAGAGAGAGAGAGAGAGAAAGAAAGAGAGAGAGAGAGTCAGAGAGAGAAAGAAAGAAAGAGAGAGAGAGAGAAGAAGAGAAGAGAGAGAGAGAGAGAGAGAGAGAGAGAGAGAGAGAGAGAGAGAGGAGAGAGAGAGGAGACAACAATTGAACAAATATAAAAATACAATCTTTAACGACAACAACACCACCAAAAACACCACCACCACCACCACCAACAACAACAATAACGACAGCGACAACAATTACAGCCACAACAACAACAATAACAATAAAGAAGCAAATAAGCAAACAATAAAAAAAAAAAGGGTGAGATATTCAGGTTCTTCAAAGGCAAAATTTTCAATAATAACGACGACAATGGCAACAAACAAAGAGCAACAACAACGACGACAATGACGATAACAACAACAACAACAACGAGGACGACAACGACGATAACAAGCAGCAGCAGCAACAACAACACACACACGCACACACGCACGCACACACACACACACACACACACACACACACACACACACACACACACACACACACACACACTCCTTCTCTCTATATCTATCTACCTACCTACCTACCTACCTACCTACCTACCTATCTATCTATTATCTATCTGTCTGTCTCTCTTTCTATCCATCTGTCTTAATCTATCTATTGTCTATCTACTGTCTTATCTATCTATCTATCTATCTATTCTATCTATCTATCTATCTATCTATCTATCTATCTATCTATCTCTCTGTCTATCTATCTTACAACTAAAATCCAACAAATCAATCACCTCAGAAATGTTGAGATATTTGGGGTCTCCAAAGAAAGATCGCTTTGCGAAGGCAAACTTCATGGCTTCAAGAAAACGATGGTAAAACAGAACAGTGTTATCCACAGTGGATACACTCTGAGGCCCTAAGTTGTAACCTGAAATACAGAATGACATGAAATGTAGACACAAAGACGTCAATCAACTAATCAATAACACATACACAAAGACGTCAGTCAACCAATCAATAAAGACAGACACAAAGACGTCAATCAACCAATCAATAAACACAGACACAAAGACGTCAATCAACCAATCAATAAACACAGACACAAAGACGTCAGTTAACCAATCAATAAACACAGACACAAAGACGTCAATCAACCAATCAATAAACACAGACACAAAGACGTAAATCAACCAATCAATCAACACAGACACAAAGACGTCAATCAACCAATCAATAAACACAGACACAAAGACGTCAATCAATAAACACAGACACAAAGACGTCAGTCAACCAATCAATAAACACAGACACAAAGACGTCAATCAACCAATCAATCAACACAAACACAAGAACGTCAATCAACCAATAAATAAACACAATACGTCAATCAACCAATCAATAAACACAGACACAAAGACGTCAATCAACCAATAATAAACACAGACACAAAGACGTCAGTCAACCAATCAATAAACACAGACACAAAGACGTCAATCACCAATCAATAAACACAATACGTCAATCAACCAATCAATAAACACAGACACAAAGACGTCAATCAACTAATCACTAAACACAGACACAAAGACGTCAGTCAACCAATCAATAAACACAATACGTCAATCAACCAATCAATAAACACAGACACAAAGACGTGAATCAACCAATCAATAAACACAGACACAAAGACATCAATCAACTAATCACTAAACACAGACACAAAGACGTCAGTCAACCAATCAATAAACACAATACGTCAATCAACCAATCAATAAACACAGACACAAAGACGTCAATCACCAATCAATAAACACAATACGTCAATCAACCAATCAATAAACACAGACACAAAGACGTCAATCAACCAATCAATAAATACAGACACAAAGACGTCAGTCAATCCAATCAATCAACACAGACACAAAGACGTCAATCAACCAATCAATAAACACAGACACAAAGACGTCAATCAACCAATCAATAAACACAGACACAAAGACGTCAGTCAACCAATCAATAAACACAGACACAAAGACGTCAATCAATCAATCAATAAACACAGACACAAAGACGTCAATCAATCAATCAATAAACACAGACACAAAGACGTCAATCAACCAATCAATAACACAGACACAAAGACGTCAATCAACTAATCAATAACACAGACACAAAGACGTCAGTCAACTAATCAATAAACACAGACACAAAGACGTCAATCAACTAATCAATAACACAGACACAAAGACATCAATCAACCAATCAATAACACAGACACAAAGACGTCAATCAACCAATCAATAAACACAGACACAAAGACGTCAATCAACCAATCAATAAACACAGACACAAAGACGTCAATCAACTAATCAATAACACAGACACAAAGACGTCAGTCAATCAATCAATAAACACAGACACAAAGACATCAATCAACTAATCAATAACACAGACACAAAGACATCAATCAACCAATCAATAACACAGACACAAAGACGTCAATCAACCAATCAATAAACAAAAACGGTGTGAGTGTGTGAGTGTGTGAGTGAGTTTGTCGTTTGTTTGCAATCTTTCACAGGGATTCACTGCGCTCGGACAAACCCGTTTGCGCTTTAGCCAAACCTGCCAGCACTTTAACTATCACTGGAGCTCAACTTTCATAGTTTCCTTCCCCCCATCTCAAAAAACTTTGCCGACGCATGAAGTTTCACACACTAAGGCTCAAGGATCTACCGGAACATTGGTGATAGATTCGAATGGAGCGCATAAGGAACTTCCTGTGTGAGATGAATCCCTGTGAAACTAATTGTGACCCCCCCCCCCCCCACCACGAAATCAGTCTTAACTCACAGTCAGTCGAACAGCACTAGGAGCTGAAAAGGTGACTGAGGGTCTATCTGGGGTGTTTTGACTTTTTCTCAAAATTGATTTCTGTAGACTATAATCTATCCTCCAAAGACATTTTTTTCTTGAAAAAATATTATCAAGCAATCTAAAATGGTATTTTAATGCACTGATCGCAGCAGAAAGAACGCAATTTCCTACCAAAAGTACCTATTTTTGTCTCTTATTATGAACCGTAACCTGTGCAGTACCCGCACATGTAATATTCTACAGAAAGCTCTTTGGTGCACCTTTCAGATAATTACAGCGAAAATTAGAAACAAAACTGGGTCAAAGCCACCAAATAAAGAAATTTAAGGAAAATGTGTAGGAGAGCACACAAAAATTTTAGAGGCCGTTTTCTCAAAATGGCCGTCATACAACTTAATGACTTTAAACATACATAACTTCTACATTCTTTTGAGTATAAGCTTTATTCAAGTACCAAAATAATCAGCAGAATGTACACTTTCCAGTGATATGTATATCTCAAAATGCCCAAAATGCTAGTTAAGACTGATTTCGTGGTGGGAGGCCACAATTGTAATTCACCACATCATCACCATCATTTCCGACACCATCTTGACCCAGTAACCCCCCACCCTCCCCCTCTGATGAATATGTATGTATGTGTGCATGTGTCTGTATGAATATACATGTTCCTGTGTCTGCTTTAGTGTGCATATCTAGTTTATGTGTGTCTGAAAAAACTGTCTTAACAAGTGATTTATATATTTTTCATCCCTACATACTTTTCTGTTGTTGCTGGTATTACTGTCCATTTGCAATTTAATGCCATGATTTCCTATTATGTAGATGAAGTATGTTTGTACTGTATTGATGTATTGGTGTTCGTGTCCGACTATGTTTATATTGCATCAATATGTTGACATTGTACATCTCCCCCCACCCACCCCATTATTGAAATCATAGGTTATCATTATCATCGCTATCATCAGCCTCATCAGCATCACCGTCATCACCTGATAAAATATTGAGGGCGTACGTCACCAAAAGTCCACCACTGGGCAAGGGCATGCTGTACAAGGTCATGTTTTGACCTTGAGCCGTCAGGTTGAAAGTCAAAGGTTCTCCAATGTCCACGTCATAATTCCTGAGATCTTCGCGCGTGATGTTGCCTCCTGGACGGACAATTACAGTGACGGGGAAAAAAAAAAAGGGGGGGGGGGGTGAGGGTGAAGGTGAATTTCTGTTTCAGTAAGAATCAACAAGGTCAAACTATTCTAACAAATTTCCCGTTTTTTGTAAAGAACAAGAAGTCAGCGTGTGTTTGTGTATAAACGTGTGTGTAAAATGAATGAAAAGATTAAAGACAAAAAAGAAAAAGATAAAGAACTTGTCCATAATTCAGAAATGGTAAGGAAGCGATCGAGGGCTCAGAAACCTCTAGTTCCTGTTTGTTTGAACGCGGGTGGTCGACTTGTTTTGGACTTCACAAACCTCAGCTTACACAGGACCAGCACGTTGGGGTCAGTGCCCTTGACCCGTCCTTGGCTGTTTGACCTTCCTCGTGTTGCAGAGGCAGGTTGCCATTTACTACATGTTGGGGTCAGTGCCCTTGACCTGTCTTGGCTGATTGACCTTCCTGTGTGTGCAGAGGGCCAGGTTGCCATTACTACATGTTGGGGTCAGTGCCCTTGACCTGTCTTTGGCTGTTGACCTTCACTGTGTGTAGAGAGAGGTGGGTTGCCATTGACAACAGGGCGGACAGGGGAGGTGTTTATCAAGCCAGAATAAGGATCTCCTCATTCATCTGTGAGGCAACCACGCTCGATCATGCTTAAAAGTCGTATTCCAGGAGCAAGCGCTCTACTAACCAGGCTTTTGTCAAACATACGTCACAAAGAAAGAGATGACTATTTTCTGTGCAGAAGAAATCAGCAACACAACATAAAAACAAGATGACCAAGCTATTCTAACAATCTTTCTTTTTATACATCAATTTTTTTGCTTCCCATTGGAACATCCAGATTGTGTATTTCTCAAGGTCACCGTGTCCTCGAAGAAGCATCAGACGAAATAACGGGAAAGCGAGGACCATGGTAGACTATTTGGAAACTGAAAGCAGAATTTGAATCTTTATAGAAAAAAAACGATGTTTATATACATGCATCAAAAAGTGCTGATTTTAGAGACTTGGAGGTCCATGTGACCTTGACGTTGGCTTTAGACTGCCTAACATTTTTTTTATTTGCGACTCATCAATGGTCTATACCTCTGACCTAATTTTAAAAATCTTGCAAACATAGTTTGGTCGCCTCCCCTCCTCTCTCCTTTCGAAATGAAATGATCTCTGGTTTAATGGAGATAAAAAGTGCAAACTTCAAACATCGAACTACATAACACATAACACTTCATTACTCAGGAATTGTAGCATTAGGTCCAACAGACCTACCATACAGCTAGTCCTTACTACTGTACACATATACAGGAAGAAGAGTGGTAGAATGGTTCAGACCTACCATACAGCTAGTCCTTGTTACTATACACATATACAGGAAGAATAGTGGCAGAATGGTCCAACAGACCTACCATACAGCTAGTCCTTACTGCTGTACACATATACAGGAAGAATAGTGGCAGAATGGTCCAACAGACCTACCATACAGCTAGTCCTTACTGCTGTACACATATACAGGAAGAATAGTGGCAGAATGGTCCAACAGACCTACCTTACAGCTAGTCCTTACTGCTGTACACATATACAGGAAGAAGAGTGGTAGAATGGTCCAACAGACCTACCATACAGCTAGTCCTTACTGCTGTACACATATACAGGAAGAAGAGTGGTAGAATGGTCCAACAGACCTACCATACAGCTAGTCCTTACTGCTGTACACATATACAGGAAGAAGAGTGGTAGAATGGTCCAACAGACCTACCATACAGCTAGTCCTTACTGCTGTACACATATACAGAAAGAAGAGTGGTAGAATGGTCCAACAGACCTACCTTACAGCTAGTCCTTACTGCTGTACACATATACAGGAAGAAGAGTGGCAGAATGGTCCAACAGACCTACCTTACAGCTTGTCCTTACTGCTGTACACATATACAGGAAGAATAGTGGCAGAATGGTCCAACAGACCTACCTTACAGCTAGTCCTTACTGCTGTACACATATACAGGAAGAAGAGTGGCAGAATGGTCCAACAGACCTACCATACAGCTTGTCCTTACTGCTGTACACATATACAGGAAGAATAGTGGCAGAATGGTTCAGACCTTCGCCTGCCAATAACTAAACTCTTTCCCCGTTGAGGCCTCGACTTTTCTCCTCAGTTTGACCGGAAAATCGAACTGAACATCTAATCCTTCGGAAGGGGACAAAAAAAAAAAAAAAAGAGTCGGACTCGTGTGCCCTCTGCTTTGCGCACGCTAAAGATCCCACAACAGTGGAAAATAGTGATGAACAGGGCATTTCCCCGGCTGCCCTGGTGTATAAAACATTGAAGAGATAGAATAATTTCCCAGGTCCCTGCCCTTGACAGCCAGTCACGCCTTGTTGCCTTTCTGACGTCTTGGTTAAAGAACGGACAGCTGTGCACTGTGGCCACGATTTCTCAAAGCGGAGAGCAGCCAGAGTTTCACATGGTAAACCCACTGTGACTAAAGACATGACTATGATTATGAATGATGTGGTTTCTAAGAAGAATGTTGAGAGTTCCATGGACAGCAAAGAAAACAAACGAAACAGTCTTGATGGAGGCAGACACAAATAGATCACTCATAAGGAAGATTAGGAAAAGACAGGCAACATTTATAGGCCATTTTATGAGGAAGGGGGATTTGGAGCACCTGGTCACAACGGGAAAGCTGGAGGGAAAGAGGGCACCAGGTAGACCCAGGGAGAGAATGATGGACGGACTTGCAGAGTGGCTGGGGATGAGGAGGGTGGGGGAGATGCTGGGGGCAACGAGAGATAGAGATGGTTGGAAGTCCATGATCGCCAACGCCATGCGGCAAGGCACCTGATGATGATGATGATGATAGCATATTGTGCACTAGAGCAAAGGGCTAAACTGCAAAACAGACAGATCCCATGCTGCAGTATACTGTGTGCCTAAGGCTGACCTAGAAAACAACCTGATGGTTTTGACACTTACATTGATAAATTCCTGAAGGTGTTACATATGTGACGACAAGAGGATCGGGAAAGCAGCCACAACACTAGCCCGCCTCTCAGCTTAATGACGACAAGACAGAAGCTATCCTCATTGGCACTCGTCAGAAACTTTCTCAGCTGCCTCCTCTTTCTCTCCCATTATGTAACACATCAGTCCCAATTTCTGATTCAGCTAAAAACCTTGGTGTCTGCATTGACTCTACCCTCTCCATGAACAACTTTGTTTCTCAAACTGCCAGATCTTGCTACTATCATCTCCATCGTATAAGCCTGATCAGGAAGTATCTCTCTGTCGAAACAACTGCAAAACTCGTTCTCTCCTTCATAATGTCTCGCATATTGACTATTGCAATTCACTCCTGTCTGGTCTTCCTGCCTCCACCATTCACATCCTACAGCGCATTCAAAACAATGCTGTACGCCTTGTACTCAAAAAGAAAAAAGCTGACCACATATCTCCTCTCCTGGCACAACTTCACTGGCTCCCTGTATCAAAGCGCATACAGTACAAGCTAGACACCATGTGCTACAAAAGCCTCAATAACGCAGCCCCCGATTACCTGTCAAGCCTACTTGAGATCTATGTTCCCTCACGTACCCTCCGCTCTGCGTCCGATCCTCTGACTTTTCGCTTTCCACGCACTAAGCTCAATACCTATGGTCCACGAGCCTTCTCTGTTTCTGGTCCACTCTCCTGGAACAAACTTCCTCTCTCAGTCCGTCAGCAACCTACTTTTGTCTCCTTCAAGTCCGCTCTCAAAACTCACCTTTTCTCCTCTGCATAAAATCCTAACCTCACTCAACCCCTCTCTGCAGCCTGTCTCCGCTCGGAGGGAAATCACTTTGTTATAATATATAATTGTATATGATATGCTCTCTATAATTTTCCATTGCTTTTATTCTTGCTTTTATTGCTTTTATTCTTTCTCCACATTTATAGCCATGCGTGTGTGTGTGTGTGTATGTGTGTGTGTGTGTGTGTGTGTGTGTGTGTGTGTGTGTGCGTGTGTGTGCGTGCGTACGTGCGTGAGTGCGTGCGTGCGTGCGTGCGTGCGTGTGTGTCTGTTTCAGCGCTTAGATTTGATTTTGTCGAGATTTTGCGCTATATAAATATTGTAATTATTAATTATTATTATTAATTATTATTATTATTATCCCAAGCTGACCAAGAAGACAAAGATGGCTGTATACAACGCCTGTGTCCTCAGCACCTTGCTGTATGGCAGCGAGGCGTGGACCACTCATGCTCATCAGGAGAAAAGGCTCAATACCTTCCACCTGAGAAGCCTACAGTGCATACTCGGCATTTCCTGGCAAGACAAGGTGACCAACACCGAAGTCCTGACCCGCGCTGGCCTCCCAACCATGCACACCATGCTGAGACAGCGTCGGCTGCGCTGGTTGGGCCACGTTCGCCGCATGGAAGATGGTCGCATCCCAAAAGACATCCTTTATGGTGAGCTTGCCACAGGGCAGAGAAACATTGGCCGCCCACAGCTGAGATACAAAGACGTTTGCAAACGTGACATGAAGGCGCTGGAGATCAACACTGAGTCCTGGGAGGACCTCGCAGACGACCGCAACAGCTGGAGAACTCTCAAGAAACAGCTGCGGATTGGTGAGGACAAACTGTCAGCTGCTGCAGCAGAAAAGCGAGTTCGCAGAAAAGGGACGACAGCCAACAGACCAGCATCGGCATACACATGCGACCGCTGCGACAGAAACTGCCTCTCTCGCATTGGTCTCTACAGCCACAGGCGACGCTGCTAGGACCAAGCAGACAGCCCATCTAGACATCAGAACGGATGTACTTTGACCATGGTCAGCCATGACCGAGGGAGGCCTACATACAGACCATGACGAGACCATAGACATGTGACGACTATTTCATTGTGAAGTGTGTTTGACTAACAGCCAAGAAATCCCTGTTTTACTGTGAAATGTTTGACTGACAGCCAAGAAATCCCTGTTTTACTGTGATATGGTACTGTCAGGTCA
>JAPXFY010000022.1:2274092-2276592 GCA_030674185.1 Monoplex corrugatus | reverse complement strand
TCCTTGCTGGGCAATCACCTCCAGTGTGTCCGCCAGCTTGGGCCGTGTCACAATGTGGCCTGGTGGGTACAACTGGCCATTGGTGTCGAACAGGAAACTGTACATAGGTTCAAATCTTTTGTAATGCATCAATGTGCTGTTCTGCCTTCGTTCGTGTCTGTGTCTGTCTGTCTGTCTGTCCATGCATATGTGTGTTTATGTGTGTGTACGTAAGTGCATGTGTGTGTGTTTGTGTGTATATGTTTGCATTTCTGTGTGTGTATGTGTATGTGAGGGTATATACATACATACATACATACATACATGGTAACCTGTTAATGTGTCTGTATGACCATGTATGGTAACCTGTTAATGTGTGTCTGTATGACCAAGTATGGTAACGTGTTACTGTGTGTCTGGTTTGACCAAGTATGGTAACCTGTTAATGTGTGTCTGTATGACCAAGTATGGTAACCTGTTAATGTGTGTCTGTATGACCAAGTATGGTAACGTGTTACTGTGTGTCTGGTTTGACCAAGTATGGTAACCTGTTAATGTTAGTCTGTATGACCAAGTATGGTAACCTGTTAATGTGTGTCTGTATGACCAACTATGGTAACCTGTTAATGTGTCTGTATGACCAAGTATGGTAACCTGTTAATGTGTGTCTGTATGACCAAGTATGGTAACCTGTTAATGTGTGTGTGTATGACCAAGTATGGTAACCTGTTAATGTGTCTGTATGACCAAGTATGGTAACATGTTAATGTTAGTCTGTATGACCAAGTATGGTAACCTGTTAATGTGTGTCTGGTTTGACCAAGTATGGTAATCTGTTAATGTGTGTCTGGTTTGACCAAGTATGGTAATCTGTTAATGTGTGTGTGTATGACCAAGTATGGTAACCTGTTAATGTTAGTCTGTATGACCAAGTATGGTAACCTGTTAATGTCTGTATGACCAAGTATGGTAACCTGTTAATGTGTGTGGTATGACCAAGTATGGTAATCTGTTAATGTGTGTCTGTATGACCAAGTATGGTAACCTGTTAATGTGTGTCTGTATGACCAAGTATGGTAACCTGTTAATGTGTGTCTGGTATGACCAAGTATGGTAACCTGTTAATGTGTCTGTATGACCAAGTATGGTAACCTGTTAATGTGTGTCTGTATGACCAAGTATGGTAACCTGTTAATGTGTGTCTGTATGACCAAGTATGGTAATCTGTTAATGTGTGTGTGTATGACCAAGTATGGTAATCTGTTAATGTGTGTCTGTATGACCAAGTATGGTAATCTGTTAATGTGTGTGTATGACCAAGTATGGTAACCTGTTAATGTTAGTGTGTATGACCAAGTATGGTAACCTGTGAATGTGTGTCTGTATGACCAAGTATGGTAACCTGTTAATGTGTGTCTGTATGACCAAGTATGGTAACCTGTTAATGTGTCTGTATGACCAAGTATGGTAATCTGTTAATGTCTGTATGACCAAGTATGGTAACCTGTTAATGTGTGTCTGTATGACCAAGTATGGTAACCTGTTAATGTGTGTCTGTATGACCAAGTATGGTAATCTGTTAATGTCTGTATGACCAAGTATGGTAACCTGTTAATGTGTGTCTGTATGACCAAGTATGGTAACCTGTTAATGTGTGTCTGTATGACCAAGTATGGTAACCTGTTAATGTGTGTGTGGTATGACCAAGTATGGTAACCTGTTAATGTGTGTGTGTATGACCAAGTATGGTAACCTGTTAATGTGTGTTTATGACCAAGTATGGTAACCTGTTAATGTCTGTATGACCAAGTATGGTAACCTGTTAATGTGTGTCTGGTATGACCAAGTATGGTAACCTGTTAATGTGTGTCTGGTATGACCAAGTATGGTAACCTGTTAATGTGTCTGTATGACCAAGTATGGTAACCTATTAATGTGTGTCTGGTATGACCAAGTATGGTAACCTGTTAATGTGTGTCTGGTATGACCAAGTATGGTAACCTGTTAATGTGTGTCTGTATGACCAAGTATGGTAACCTGTTAATGTGTCTGTATGACCAAGTATGGTAACCTGTTAATGTGTGTCTGGTTTGACCAAGTATGGTAACCTGTTAATGTGTGTCTGTTTGACCAAGTATGGTAACCTGTTAATGTGTGTCTGTTTGACCAAGTATGGTAACCTGTTAATGTGTGTCTGTTTGACCAAGTATGGTAACCTGTTAATGTGTGTCTGGTTTGACCAAGTATGGTAACCTGTTAGTGCGTGTCTGGTGTGACCAAGTATGGTAACCTGTTAATGTGTGTCTGTATGACCAAGCATACCTGTAGATAACCTTACCTGTATTCCGTGTCGTTGATCAGTATGTCCTTTTTCTTGGTGGCTGCTGTGTGTTGGGCCTCGGTAAGGGGAAAGCCTTGTCTGCACAGAGTGACGGTGGGCATGATGAGGGAGGACCAGGCCACCCGCCCGTACCTCCTGTGTAGTTCCCACAGACCTTTCAGCTCCCCCGGCACCCCGATA
>JAPXFY010000022.1:2249092-2269092 GCA_030674185.1 Monoplex corrugatus | reverse complement strand
GTGGTGATGATGATGAGTGATGATGATGATGGATGATGTGTGATGGATGGTGATGATGATGATGGTGTGATGATGTGATGATGTGATGATGGATGGTGATGTTGATGGTGGTGATGATGATGGTGATGAGTGGTGATGGTGGTAGGTGATGATGATGAGATGATGAGGTGTGTGAGGTGATAATGATGGTGATGATGATGATGATGATGATGGTGTGGTGGTGTGGTGGTGATGATGATGACGATGATGAGGTGTTGACGTGATAATGATGATGATGATGATGATGATGATGATGGTGGTGGTGGTGATGGTGTGATGATGATGAGACGACACGATGATAATGATGATGGTGATGATGATGACGACGACGACGATGATGTTGATGATGATGATGGTGATGATGATGGTGGTGATTGTGTGACGGTGATGATGATGATGATGATGTGATGTGGTGTGGTGGTGTGGTGATGATGATGAGATGATGATAGTGGTGATGTGATGATGATGAGATAGTGGTGGTGGTGGTGTGGTGATGATGATGATGATGATGATGATATGATAGTGGTGGTGGTGGTGATTGTGATGACGGTGATGGTGGTGGTGGTGGTGGTGGTGGTGGTGACGACGACGACGATGATGATGATGATGATGATAGTGGTGGTGGTGGTGGTGATTGTGATGACGATGATGATGATGATGATAGTGGTGGTGATGGTGATAATGATGATGATGATGATGATGATGGTGGTGGTGATGATAATGATGTTAGTGGTGATGATAATATATTAGTAGTAGTGGTGATAATGACGACGATGATGATGATAACAGAGGTGATGAATGGTGGTGGCGGTGATGATGATGAGGGTGGTGATAGTGGTGATGGTGAATGTGATAATGGTGATAATGTTGATATGTGTGTGACAATGATGATGGTGGTGGAGATGTTGATGATAGTGATAGTGGTGTGATGATAATGGTGGTGTGGTGATGATGATGGTGATAGTGGTGATGATGAAGGTGATAATGATGATAATGTTGATAGTGGTGGTGACAATGAAGGTGGTGGTGGTGATGATGATGGTGATAGTGGTGGTGATAAGAGAGAGAGAGACAGAGAGAGAGAGAGAGAGAGTTAGACAGACAAACAGATAGAGGAGAGAGAAGGGAGAGAGAGAGAGAGAGAGAGAGAGAGAGAGAGAGAGAGAGAGAGAGAGAGAGAGAGAGAGAGAGAAAGAGACAAACAGACAGACAGATAGATAGAGAGACAGACAGACAGACAGACAGACAAATAGACAGACACAGGCAGAGAGACCTGGGATACAGAAACAGAGAGAAATACAGAGAGATACAGAGAGACAGAGAGAGAGAGAGACAGACAGACAGACAGACACACACACACACAGACACACAGACACACAGAGAATCGGAATCAAAATCAGAATCAGAATCAGAAATGTATTCAGTAAGGCCAAAGCCTCATTTGAAGGTGTGTGAACACATTACAAATACATTACACAAACACAAAGTACAGTGTATAGTCGTTCTTAACCCTTTCACTCCCGCACTCCGGTCACCAGCATCCTGCATTGCCAACCATGTTAGCAAAGCAAAAACTTAACCCTTTGATTCCCTCACCCTATCCACCAGCTTCCTGTCCTACAGGAAGCTGGTGGATAGGGTGAGGGAATCAAAGGGTTAAGTTTTTGTAGTTGGTAGATAGGGTGCGGGAGTCAAATGGTTAAATAACACGTACTTCCAATCACTTTGGATTACTCCATGGGTCACATAGTCATTCTTCAACATTACAATCAGTGCCTAGGTATAGGCTTAACTATCACACATCAACTGAAACTAACTTTTTTTTTAATGAATTACTATTCAGACTATTCAGTGTACTCAGTTTACTTAGAATACTCAAGGCTGGTCGTTCTGCTCTACTTGTCAGATCCTGACAGGTACAATTGAAACCTAAGCCCCGTTCGTTACATTATTCTTGTCCATGTATACTTTATGCTGTAACTGACACGCTGCTGTAAAGAGACTGCTCCATTCTCAGACCACACACAGCCAGAGACAGACAGGCAGACACACAGAGAAACAGGCAGACAGGCAGGCAGACACACAGACAGACAGACTGACAGACACACAGACATACAGACACACAGAGAAAGAGGCAGACAGGCAGGCAGACACACAGACAGACAGACTGACAGACACACAGACACACAGACAGACAGACACACAGACTGACAGACACACAGACAGACAGACACACAGACAGACAGACACACAGACAGACAGACAGACACACACACAGACACACAGACACACAGACTGACAGACACACAGACAGACACACAGACACACAGACACACAGACAGACACACAGCACAGACAGACACACACAACACACACAGACAGACTGACAACAGGCAGACAGGCAGGCAGGCAGGACACACAGACAGAGAAACAGGCCAGACAGGCAGATTGACAGACAGACAGACAGACAGACAGACAGACAGAGGCAGAGACTGAGAGATAAAGTGGGGGACGTGTGTTAACAGTGTTCTCACCTGTCGTAGAAGAGAAAGTAGGCCACATCCACAATGCCAGACAGAAGGCAAATGATTGGGGGGGGGGGGGGGTGTCAACAGACAGGTGTGTGTTCTCACCTGTTGTAGAAGAGAAAGATGGCCACACCCACAATGCCAGACAGAAGACAAGTGATTGTGGGTGGGGGGATGGGGGGTGTCAATAGACAGGTGTGTGTTTTCACCTGTTGTAGAAGAGAAAGAAGGCCACACCCACAGTGCCAGACAGAGAGATAAGAGATAAGGTATAAGGGACTGGGGTGTTGTTAATAGACAGGTGTGTGTTCTCACCTGTTGTACGTAGAAGAGAAAGAAGGCCACACCCACAGTGCCAGACAGAGAGATAAGAGGTAAGGTATCAGGGATTGGAGTGTTGTTAATAGACAGGTGTGTGTTCTCACCTGTTGTACGTAGAAGAGAAAGAAGGCCACACCCACAGTGCCAGACAGAGAGATAAGAGGTAAGGTATCAGGGATTGGAGTGTTGTTAATAGACAGGTGTGTGTTCTCACCTGTTGTACGTAGAAGAGAAAGAAGGCCACACCCACAATGCCAGACAGAGAGATAAGAGGTAAGGTATCAGGGATTGGGGGATGGGGTGGGTGTATGTCAAGAGACAGGTGTGTGTTCTCACCTGTTGTAGAAGACGAAGAAGGCCCCACCCCCGATACCAGCACTGTGAGCCTGTACCGCCCCGTTACAGATCACGGTGGCCACTGTGGCGTCCACCACGTTACCACAACGTCGTGCCATCACGTCCCTACAACAACATCATCGTCATCGTCGTTGTCAACATCATTGTCATCATCATCATCTTCTTCTTTATCTTCATCATCTTGATAATTGTTACCATCCTCACTAGTCGTCGTCGTCGTCGTCGTCATCGTCATCGTCGTCGTCGTCGTCATCATCATCATCATCACCATCATCATCGTCATCATCGTTATCATCATCAATAATCCTCCTCCTCCTCCTCATGACAATTGTCATCGCCATCCTCACCAATCATCATCATCATCATCATCATCTTTATCATCATCAATAATCCTCCTCCTCCTCCTCATGACAATTGTCATCACCATCCTCACCAATCATCATCATCATCATCATCATCGTTATCATCATCAATAATCCTCCTCCTCCTCCTCATGACAATTGTCATCACCATCCTCACCAATCATCATCATCATCATCATCATCATCGTTATCATCATCAATAATCCTCCTCCTCCTCCTCATGACAATTGTCATCATCATCATCATCATCATCATCATCATCATCATCATCGTTATCATCATCAATAATCCTCCTCCTCCTCCTCATGACAATTGTCATCACCATCCTCACCAATCATCATCATTATCGTCAACATCATCAACAATCCTCCTCCTCCTCCTCGTCACCAAGAATAACATGAACAGCCCAGAAGCAATGATATACTCGTACTAGTGCACTTGTACCCATTTAACCAACCAACCATCCAGTCAACCAAACCAGCCAACTAGCTAAATCAACTGGAACCAACCAAACTAGCCAACTAACTGGCCAACCAATCACCCAATCAATTAGACAGACAGCCTACCTCACCAAACTACCTACCGCATAATTAAGCAGCTTATCAGCCAACCAATCAACCAACCAAAGAACTATCCTACCAGCCAACCAACGAACTAGCCATCCAATTATGTAGTCAGATAGCCAACCAACAACTACCCTACCTGCCGATCAGTCAAAGTAACCAAGGAACCAATTAGTGAACCAACTAACCCACCAACCAATCAACCAACCAACCAAATGACTGGTGAATCAATCAACCAGCTTACCAACTAACCAAATAACCAACCAGTGAGCCAACTAACCAATCAGACAAATGACAAACTAACCAACCAACCAGCCTAACGGCCAGTCAACCAGCCCACCAACCAATCAACCAGACAAAAATGATAAACTAACCAACCAACCAACCTAACGACCAATCAACCAGGTAACCAACCTACTAACCAGCCCACCAATCAACCAACCAACCAACCAACCAACCAACCAACCAACCAGCCAGCCAACCAGCCTAACGACCAGTCAACCAGGTAACCAACCTACCAACCAGCCCACCAACCAACCAACCAACCAACCAAACAACCAACCAACTAACCAGCCAACCAGCCTAACGACCAGTCACCCAGGTAACCAACCTACCAACCAGCCCACCAACCAACCAACCAACCAACCAATTAACCAGCCAACCAGCCTAACGCCCAATCAACCAGGTAACCAACCTACCAACCAGCCCACCAACCAACCAACCAACCAACCAATTAACCAGCCAACCAGCCTAACGCCCAATCAACCAGGTAACCAACCTACCAACCAACCCACCAACCAACCAGCCAGTCAACCAACCAGCAAACTACATAACCAGCAAATTGCCCAAACAGCCAACCAATGAACTAACCAGCCCACCAACCAGTTTGACCCAACAAAGCCACATCAACTCACGTGCCCATCTTAGAACAAAGTCTGGAATCAGCTGAGACGGCAGCAAAACGATATTTTCCAAAATCCGATTTGTGCATGGGCATCTGCATGTCGTCGTCATCTTCCATGTCGTCATCGTCACCACGTGACCTGAGCCCAATGGCCAGACCAATGGCAAGGCCGATAGCGATGATTACAGCGCCAGCCAAGATGGCGAGGATGATCGCCCTTTTGTTGGTCCTGTGGAGAAGATAAAAGTGACAGTTTATGACTGGCGGTACATACCTGGCAACTCTTTGACATTTGGAGGAGAGTAGAGTCACGTGTGGGAACTTGTTGACTCACTGAAAAGAAGTTTTAAAAGAGAAGAAAACCAGAAACTGGAGAAGAAACAAACAGCCTGTAGACAGCCTATAGACAGCCTGCAGACAGCCCATAGACAGCCTATAGACAGCATGTAGTCAGCATTTAGACAGCCTGCAGACAGCCTATAGATAGCCTGTAGACAGCCTGTATAGGATCGACAGCCTGTAGACAGCCTGTATAGGATCAACAAGCCTGTAGACAGCCTGTATAGGATCGACAAGCCTGTAGACAGCCTGTATAGGATCGACAAGCCTGTAGACAGCCTGTACAGGATCGACAAGCCTGTAGACAGCCTGTATAGGATCGACAGCCTGTAGAAAGCCTGTATAGGATCGACAGCCTGTAGACAACATGTATAGGATCGACAGACTGTAGACAACATGTATAGGATCGACAGACTGTAGACAACATGTATAGGATCGACAGACTGTAGACAACATGTATAGGATCGACAGCCTGTAGACAACATGTATAGGATCGACAGACTGTAGACAACATGTATAGGATCGACAGCCTGTATAGGATGACAGACTGTAGACAACATGTATAGGATCAACAGCCTGTAGACAACATGTATAGGATCGACAGCCTGTAGACAACATGTATAGGATCGACAGACTGTAGACAGCATGTATAGGATCGACAGCCTGTAGACAACATGTATAGGATCGACAGCCTGTAGACAACATGTATAGGATCGACAGCCTGTAGACAACATGTATAGGATCGACAGCCTGTAGACAACATGTATAGGATCGACAGCCTGTAGACAACATGTATAGGATCGACAGACTGTAGACAACATGTATAGGATCGACAGACTGTAGACAACATGTATAGGATGACAGACTGTAGACAACATGTATAGGATCGACAGACTGTAGACAACATGTATAGGATGACAGACTGTAGACAACATGTATAGGATCGACAGACTGTAGACAACATGTATAGGATGACAGACTGTAGACAACATGTATAGGATGACAGACTGTAGACAACATGTATAGGATGACAGACTGTAGACAACATGTATAGGATGACAGACTGTAGACAACATGTATAGGATCCACAGACTGTAGACAACATGTATAGGATCCACACTGTAGACAACATGTATAGGATGATAGACTGTAGACAGCATGTATAGGATGACAGACTGTAGACAACATGTATAGGATCGACAGACTGTAGACAACATGTATAGGATGACAGACTGTAGACAACATGTATAGGATGACAGACTGTAGACAACATGTATAGGATGACAGACTGTAGACAACATGTATAGGATGACAGACTGTAGACAGCATGTATAGGATGATAGACTGTAGACAGCATGTATAGGATGATAGACTGTAGACAGCATGTATAGGATGATAGACTGTAGACAGCATGTATAGGATGATAGACTGTAGACAGCATGTATAGGATGATAGACTGTAGACAGCATGTATAGGATGACAGACTGTAGACAGCATGTATAGGATCGACAGACTGTAGACAGCATGTATAGGATGACAGACTGTAGACAACATGTATAGGATGACAGACTGTAGACAGCATGTATAGGATGACAGACTGTAGACAACATGTATAGGATGACAGACTGTAGACAGCATGTATAGGATCGACAGACTGTAGACAACATGTATAGGATGACAGACTGTAGACAGCATGTATAGGATCGACAGACTGTAGACAGCATGTATAGGATGACAGACTGTAGACAACATGTATAGGATGACAGACTGTAGACAACATGTATAGGATCCACAGACTGTAGACAACATGTATAGGATCCACAGACTGTAGACAACATGTATAGGATGACAGACTGTAGACAACATGTATAGGATCCACAGACTGTAGACAACATGTATAGGATGACAGACTGTAGACAACATGTATAGGATGACAGACTGTAGACAACATGTATAGGATCCACAGACTGTAGACAACATGTATAGGATCGACAGACTGTAGACAGCATGTATAGGATCGACAGACTGTAGACAACATGTATAGGATCGACAGACTGTAGACAACATGTATAGTATGACAGACTGTAGACAACATGTATAGGATGACAGACTGTAGACAACATGTATAGGATGACAGACTGTAGACAACATGTATAGGATGACAGACTGTAGACAACATGTATAGGATGACAGACTGTAGACAACATGTATAGGATGACAGACTGTAGACAACATGTATAGGATGACAGACTGTAGACAACATGTATAGGATGACAGACTGTAGACAACATGTATAGGATGACAGACTGTAGACAACATGTATAGATGACAGACTGTAGACAACATGTATAGGATGACAGACTGTAGACAACATGTATAGGATGACAGACTGTAGACAACATGTATAGGATGACAGACTGTAGACAACATGTATAGGATGACAGACTGTAGACAACATGTATAGGATGACAGACTGTAGACAACATGTATAGGATGACAGACTGTAGACAACATGTATAGGATGACAGACTGTAGACAACATGTATAGGATGACAGACTGTAGAAAGGCTGTTTGAATGCTCTAACCGTGGGCATGGAAAATGATATTGACTGAATAGGCTGAGAGTCAGGTGTTCTTTCTTTGAAACCACTGACTATACAAATGGCGTTCCTCTTTATGTCACTTGACGTCAGGTCTGTACAGCTGGATATATTCAGTCTGTGTGCTAAAGGCTTTAGAAAACATCGTAAGTACAGTGTCACTCAAAAAGGGCAGTTAAGAATTAGGTCAGTTGCCGGGAAGGACGGGGTGGGGGGGGGGGGGGGGGGCGGACAACGCTGAACTGAGAAGAAATGCAACAGCGAATCGAACACAGCAACACATTCAAAACTCTTAAAGACATGACTAGAGCAAGGTGTACGATAGGAATGTCGTCTGTGCAGTCGCAACTGATACAAGGGAAACAAATTTATGAAAACAACCAGGCCAGTTACCGGCCCTGTCTTTGCAACTTATGGCGTCATGTCGATCATCAGAACGAACATTTGTTTTCAGACTAAGATCTATCCATAATGAGGACCGTTCGTTTTCAGACTGGAATTGTCCATAATGAAGACTTATAAGACTAGAATTATCCATAATGAAGAGTTATCAGACTAGAATTATCCATAATGAAGAGTTATCAGACTAGAATTATCCATAATGAAGATATCAGACTAGAATTATCCATAATGAAGACTTATCAGACTAGAATTATCCATAATGAAGAATTATCAGACTAGAATTATCCATAATGAAGAATTATCAGACTAGAATCATCCATAATGAAGAGTTATCAGACTAGAATCATCCATAATGAAGAGTTATCAGACTAGAATTATCCATAATGAAGAGTTATCAGACTAGAATCATCCATAATGAAGAGTTATCAGACTAGAATTATCCATAATGAAGACTTATCAGACTAGAATCATCCATAATGAAGAGTTATCAGACTAGAATTATCCATAATGAAGAGTTATCAGACTAGAATCATCCATAATGAAGAGTTATCAGACTAGAATCATCCATAATGAAGAATTATCAGACTAGAATCATCCATAATGAAGACTTATCAGACTAGAATCATCCATAATGAAGAATTATCAGACTAGAATCATCCATAATGAAGACTTATCAGACTAGAATCATCCATAATGAAGAATTATCAGACTAGAATCATCCATAATGAAGACTTATCAGACTAGAATCATCCATAATGAAGAGTTATCAGACTAGAATTATCCATAATGAAGACTTATCAGACTAGAATCATCCATAATGAAGAGTTATCAGACTAGAATCATCCATAATGAAGAGTTATCAGACTAGAATTATCCATAATGAAAACTTATCAGACTAGAATTATCCATAATGAGGAGTTATCAGACTAGAATCATCCATAATGAAGAATTATCAGACTAGAATTATCCATAATGAAGACTTATCAGACTAGAATCATCCATAATGAAAACTTATCAGACTAGAATTATCCATAATGAAGACTTATCAGACTAGAATCATCCATAATGAAGAGTTATCAGACTAGAATTATCCATAATGAAAACTTATCAGACTAGAATCATCCATAATGAAGAATTATCAGACTAGAATTATCCATAATGAAAACTTATCAGACTAGAATCATCCATAATGAAGAATTATCAGACTAGAATTATCCATAATGAAAACTTATCAGACTAGAATCATCCATAATGAAGAATTATCAGACTAGAATTATCCATAATGAAAACTTATCAGACTGGAATTATCCATAATGAAAACTTATCAGACTGGAATTATCATTATCACTATGCTTACGGATAATGATTGTGCGTCCGTCAGTGTACGCATATACTACCCATGTGTGTTGTGTGTGTGTGTGTGTGTGTGTGTGTGTGTGTGTGTGTGTGTGTGTGTGTGTGTGTGTGTATGTGTGTGTGTGTGTGTGTGTGTGTGTGTGTGTTATGTGTGTATGTGTGTATGTGTGTATGTGTGTGTGTATGTGTGTGTGAGTGTGTGTGTGTGTGTGTGTGTGTATGTATGTGTGTGTGTGTGTATGTGTGTGTGTGTGTGTGTGTGTGTGGTGTGGTGTGTGTGTGGTGTGTGTGTGTGTGTGTGTGTGTGTGTGTGTGTGTGTGGTGTGTGTGTGTGTGTGTGTTGAACACGTTTATTCACTTTGCTTTAACTTTTGTCTGCTGAATTACTTTTTGTTCTTAATCCATTTAAAAAAAAAAAGATTTAACCATTTGATGTGTTCACTGTCTCTGCAAGGGGACGACAGGGCATTGTGAAGTCTTGTGTCCAGTATTTGTTCACAGTGAGTCTTCTTTAGGACTAAATAGATACTGTGTGATGTCTTGTACTTGTTCACACTGTGTCTTCTTTAGGACTAAATAGATACTGTGTGATGTCTTGTACTTGTTCACACTGTGTCTTCTTTAGGACTAAATAGATACTGTGTGATGTCCTGTACTTGTTCACACTGTGTCTTCTTTAGGACTAAATAGATACTGTGTGATGTCCTGTGTTTGTTCACACTGTGTCTTCTTTAGGACTAAATAGATACTGTGTGATGTCTTGTACTTGTTCACAGTGTGTCTTCTATAGGACTAAATAGATACTGTGTGATGTCCTGTGTTTGTTCACACTGTGTCTTCTTTAGGACCAAATAGATACTGTGTGATGTCTTGTACTTGTTCACAGTGTGTCTTCTTTAGGACTAAATAGATACTGTGTGATGTCCTGTACTTGTTCACACTGTGTCTCTTTAGGACTAAATAGATACTGTGTGATGTCCTGTGTTTGTTCACACTGTGTCTTCTTTAGGACTAAATAGATACTGTGTGATGTCCTGTGTTTGTTCACACTGTGTCTTCTTTAGGACTAAATAGATACTGTGTGATGTCCTGTGTTTGTTCACACTGTGTCTTCTTTAGGACTAAATAGATACTGTGTGATGTCCTGTGTTTGTTCACACTGTGTCTTCTTTAGGACTAAATAGATACTGTGTGATGTCCTGTACTTGTTCACATTGTGTCTTCTTTAGGACTAAATAGATACTGTGTGATGTCTTGTACTTGTTCACACTGTGTCTTCTTTAGGACTAAATAGATACTGTGTGATGTCCTGTGTTTGTTCACACTGTGTCTTCTTTAGGACTAAATAGATACTGTGTGATGTCCTGTGTTTGTTCACACTGTGTCTTCTTTAGGACTAAATAGATACTGTGTGATGTCCTGTGTTTGTTCACACTAGGTCTTCTTTAGGACTAAATAGATACTGTGTGATGTCTTGTACTTGTTCACACTAGGTCTTCTTTAGGACTAAATAGATACTGTGTGATGTCCTGTGTTTGTTCACACTGTGTCTTCTTTAGGACTAAATAGATACTCTGTGATGTTATGTACTTGTTCACACTAGTTCTTCTTTAGGACTAAATAGATACTGTGTGATGTTATGTACTTGTTCACACTAGGTCTTCTTTAGGACTAAATAGATACTCTGTGATGTCCTGTACTTGTTCACAGTGTGTCTTCTTTAGGACTAAATAGATACTGTGTGATGTCCTGTGTTTGTTGACAGTGTGTCTTCTTTAGGACTAAATAGATACTGTGTGATGTCCTGTGTTTGTTCACACTGTGTCTTCTTTAGGACTAAATAGATACTGTTTGATGTCCTGTGTTTGTTCACACTAGGTCTTCTTTAGGACTAAATAGATACTGTGTGATGTCTTGTACTTGTTGACACTGTGTCTTCTTTAGGACTAAATAGATACTGTGTGATGTCCTGTGTTTGTTCACACTGTGTCTTCTTTAGGACTAAATAGATACTGTGTGATGTCCTGTGTTTGTTCACACTGTGTCTTCTTTAGGACTAAATAGATACTGTGTGATGTCCTGTGTTTGTTCACACTGTGTCTTCTTTAGGACTAAATAGATACTGTGTGATGTCCTGTGTTTGTTCACACTAGGTCTTCTTTAGGACTAAATAGATACTGTGTGATGTCTTGTACTTGTTGACACTGTGTCTTCTTTAGGACTAAATAGATACTGTGTGATGTCTTGTACTTGTTCACACTAGGTCTTCTTTAGGACTAAATAGATACTGTGTGATGTTATGTACTTGTTCACACTAGGTCTTCTTTAGGACTAAATAAATACTGTGTGATGTTATGTACTTGTTCACACTAGGTCTTCTTTAGGACTAAATAGATACTCTGTGATGTCCTGTACTTGTTGACACTGTGTCTTCTTTAGGACTAAATAGATACTCTGATGAGACAAACAAGACACGCATGTTACATCATTCCAAAAATAAGTTCAGCAACGTACATGAATGTTTCGGATATTTGAATTAAGTTGAGCAATGTACACAAAGGCACATAACTCATGCGGCAAACACACCACACATGTCACTTGAGGAACGATAATATCAACATATCTTCCACAACATCTACAACCATAACACCAGCACCCCAGTTACCATTAACATGAGCATCATTATATGAACCATATCATCATCAACAAAATTAGTATCAGTATATTACATGTGCGGGTACTGTACAAGTTACGGTTCATAATAAGAGACAAAAATGGGTACTTTTGGTAGAAAACTGCGTTCTTTCTGCTGCGATCAGTGCATTAAAATACCGATTTGAATTGATTAATAATATTTTTTCAAGGAAAATTAATTTCTGTGGGGGATAGATTATAGTCTACAGAAATCAATTTTGAGAAAAAGTCAAAACACCCCAGACTATCAGTCACCTTTTCAGCTCCTAGTGCTGTTCGACTGACTGCGAGTTAAGACTGATTTCGTGGTGGGAAGTCACATTTGTTTTGAATCAATGAATTACTAAACACCTTTAAAAATCATCTGGCTAAAGATATACAGGTAGAGTGTGCCACCTTATTTTTCTGAGCACCGGATCTCCCCCAACACTACCTACACTGATTGGTCATAACACTTACCTTCCCCTGACCCTCACCAGGTGATAATGACAGTGATAATGATGGTGATGATGATGATGATGAGATGATAATAATAATAATAATAATATACTACTACTACTACTACTAATAATATATTAATACTAATATAATAATAACAATAATAATATAATAATAATAATAATAATAATAATATAATAATAATATAATAATAATAATATAATATTAATAATAATAATATAATAATAATAATATAATAATAATAATAATAACAATAATATAATAATAATAATATAATATTAATAATAATAATATAATAATAATAATAATAATAATAATAATAATAATATGATAATTATAATAACAATAATAATAATAATCATCATCATCATCAGTCCCGTAGTCTGGTTGACCGTTGGGGCACCATTGAAGATTTTGCAACCAACTTCCTCCACTCCTCACGGTCCTCAGCTTTCCGCAGAATGATATTCCATTCAAGGCCAGTCCACTCTCTGATATTGTCTTCCCATCTTTTTCTCTGTCTGCCTCTTCGTCTCCCTCCCTGAACTGTTCCCTGCAAGACGGTCTTGGCCAGTCCAGATGATCGTGTGACGTGCCCGTACCACCTCAGTTTGCGTCTTTTCACTGAGGTCAGGAGGTCTTCATACGGCCCGATGGCGTTTTCGATTCGGGTTTTCACTTCTTTATTGGTTATATGATCTATGTACGAGATACCAAGGAGTTTGCGGAAGCATCTCATCTCCATTGCCTGTATCCTTCTTTCAATGTCTGCTGTTATGGTCCATGTTTCGCAGGCATACAAAAATATTGACATGACCAGGGAACGCATCAGTCTGATCTTGGAACCGATTGCGATATTCTTGTCGTTCCAGATGACTTTTAGCTTGGTCATTGCAGCTGTGGTCTGTGCAATCCTGGAAAGTACCTCGGGCTTTGATCCTTCATCTGATACTATAGCTCCCAGATACTTAAATCTATGGACGGTCTCAAGTTTCTTGTTGTCTATGGTAATGTCAGTGCTGATGCCATTGGTATTATTTGTCATCAACTGGGTTTTCTCTGCACTGATCTGCATGCCATATGATGTGGAGGCCTCATCAAGATGTTTTATCAAGCTGACTAGCTCTTGCTCTTGCCCAGCTAGTCCGTCAATGTCGTCGGCAAAACGCAAGTTTGTGATTGTTCTACCTCCGATGCTGACTGTTCCCTCGTGGTCTTCAAGTGCGTCAGCCATTATTCTCTCTAAGAAGATGTTGAAGAGAGTGGGGGAGAGCAGGCATCCTTGGCGTACTCCAACTGTGGTTCGGAACCATTCGCCTATGTTGTTGTCATGGTAGACTGCACTGGTCGCCTTTTCGTAGAGGCATTCTATGGTTCTGATCAGGTTGGCATTGATGTTGTACAGCCTCATGGTTGCCCACAAGGCTTCGTGCCAAACTCTGTCGAATGCCTTCTTGAAGTCCACGAAGACGTGGTAAAGGCCTTGCTGGTGTTGCAGGTATTTCTCACAGAGCAATCTGAGGTTGAAAATTTGCTCTGTGGTACTTCTTCCTGGTCTGAAACCTGCCTGCTCTTCTTTTATTATCTCCTCAGCTTGTGGCTTCAGTCTACTCAGAAGGATTTTTAGCATGACCTTACTTGGATGGCTGATCAGGCTGATGGTACGGTAGTTTTGGCATAGTTGTAGGTTGCCTTTCTTCGGGAGAGTGATGATCAGGGACTGGGTCCAAGGTGTTGGCCACTCACCTGTCCGCCAGATCTTATTGCAGATGATGAGTAACATATCTATCATGGCCTCTCCTCCTGCCTGGACCAGTTCTGAGGGAATGTTGTCCATTCCTGCCGACTTGCCTTTCTTCAATGATTTTACTGCAGCTTCAACTTCTTCTCGCACGATGGGGTAGCTGTCGTTGTTGGTTGGTGGAGGAACGTCTAGCACCTTGGGATCTCCTGTTGTTGTGTGTGTGTATAATTCGGAGCAGTACTCTGTCCACCTCTGCAGAATCTCTTGATCTTCTGTGAGACATTTCCCTGCTTTGTTCTGTATGGTAGTGGTTCTGCCTTGTTTTGAGCTTGCTAGTTCTTTCACAAGCTGGTAGGCTTTTTTGCTGTTATTTTTCTGCAGGTTTGCTTCGATATCTTGGCATTGTACTTCAATCCATGTTTCCTTTGCTTTCCTCATGCCTTCTTTAACTTGTTGGTTGGCTTTTCTGTATAGTTTAGCACCTTCATCCGTACTCTTCTTTTGCTTTAGTTCTCTGCGTTTGTCGCTCAGCTTTAGTACTTCTTCCGTGACCCAGGGCATCTTTGTTGGTCGGTGTTTTCCAAGGATGTCGTTGGCTGCTTCGGTCACGGCAGTGTTGAAGTTGTTGATCAGAGTGTCTACTTCGGTGTCCATGTTGTCAAGGACGAGGAGAGGAGCAAACTTCCCTCCTATCGTTGCTTGGAAGTTTTCAACTATGTTGGGGTCTTTGAGCTTCTCAAGATTGAACTTAATTCTTATGTTGCCCTGTTTCTTCATCCTCTGGAGGCGGAGTTTGAAGGTCATCATTACAAGCTCATGATCGCTTCCAATGTCGGCTCCTGGAAAGCTCCTGGTCTTTGCGATGTTAACACTTGACTGGAAGCGTCTTTGAACCATGATGTAGTCGATCTGACTGTGGTATTTTTCTCCTGGGCTGTGCCATGTCCAGCGTCTAGATGGTTTGTGTGGACCGAACGTGTTCACCACCCTCAGGTCGTTGTAACTGGCGAATTCTAGGAGCCTTAAACCTCTTTCGTTGGTCTCAGGGTTGCAGTATTGGCCACATATCCCTTTCCAGTTATTGTGTTCATCCTCTCCAATCTTCGCATTCCAGTCGCCCTGCACTATAATGATGTCTTTCTTTGGCGTCTGATCTACGATTTCCTGCAGTTGATCATAGAAATCTTCGACAGCCTCGTCATCATAGTCAGTTGTTGGGGCATAAGCTTGGATGACGGTGATGTTAAAAGGTGAAGCCTTAAGCCGAATAGTAATGAGTCTGCTAGAGACTGGTCGGCATCCCATGATGGCATTCACAGTGTCTTTGTGAATGAGGAATCCAACTCCATGTTCATGTTTGTCTTCACTGCCACTGAAGTAGAGTTTGTGGCCTTCTGGGGTAGACGTTTCTCCGAGGTTTTTCCATCGTACTTCACAGAGCCCAAGGACGTTCCATCGGTATCTCTTCATTTCATACGTTAGTTCTGCAACTTTTCCTGCTGCTCTCAGCGATCTCACATTCCAGGTGCCGATAGTAACATTTTTTCTTGTACGTAGGGATTTTGGTCCATCAGTCACATACTTTTCACCTCCGCCCTGATGGCCAGCGACGGAAGGCGCGGTCCTTGTTCCGGGCGACGACCGGGCCGGTATGGATTGAGTTGCGGTTGTAATCTTCATTTAGTGTGTCTTGGGCAATGTCGCATGGCGGAGCCCATCCCTCTCCATGCCAGACCACAGCCGACGTCCTCCATCTAGGTGGTTCGCCTTGGTCTTGAACACATAGCCGTTGAGTTCCTTGCGGAACTTCGTCCGCCTTGGCCGGTAACCTGCATCGTGGAGGTTATTCGCCCAGTGATGCAGTGTTAACATCACCCCCTCACATGGTTTGGCACGCCTGCTGAGGCGAGGTCCCGGGGTGTGGCGCTTGGAGCCAGCACGTGAGAGATTTAGAGGATGGACGAGGACCAGTGATGCCCGTCCACCCTACCAGGTAGAGTGCAGCAGCCAGACATCAAAGGTACTACCTCTATCCAGAGCCCCCTACACCCTAATAATAATAATAATTGCCAAATCTTGATACAAGAATCAAATCAAAGCGTGCACTGTCATCAATCATCAAATCAATCATCAACAACGACCAAAACGTCCGGGCACAAAGCACACACACAAACTGGAGGGGGGGAGGGGGAAGGACAGGTGGAAAGAGGGGCAACAGGATAGGCACTTACAGGGAGAAATCACTGCTGGACAAAAACATTTGTCTTCAAACTAGACTGGAAGGAAGACAAGAGTTTGTGATTGTCGAACAGACAGGGGAAGATGGTTCCAGTGGTATGGACCAAACACAGAAAAAGAGCAGAAACCGACTGTGGACCATCTGTATGGAGGACTTTGTAGACAAGTCATATCAGAAGCAGACTGAAGAGGTCAGGCAGCATGTACATTTGGAGTTGGTCACAAAGATAGGTAGATTAATTTTACCTGTTAACACACCCTTTACTTTAGCATGAGTGTGTGTGTGGGTGCGCATGTGTGTGTGGGGGTGCGTGTGTGAGAGTATGTGCGCGCGCGCGCGCGCGCGCGTGTGTGTGTGTGTGTGTGTGTGTGTGTGTGTGTGTGTGTGTGTATGTTTGTGAGTATGTGAATGTGTGTGTGTGTGCATATGTATGCATGTGTGTGTGTTTTAGTATGTGTGTGTGTGTGAGTGTGTGGAAGTGTGTGCGACTCTGTGCGTGTGTGTGTGTGTGTGTGTGTGTGTGTGTGTGTGTGTGTGTGTGTGTGTGTGTGTGTGTGTGTGTGTGCGCGCGTGCAGCGGCGTAAACATGTATGTTAGAAAAATTCATGATAAATGTGAACATGTTCGTTTGAGACAGGCAAGAGACATGTAGATTTAACACTAATCACTTTATCACTTTTATCATTGATATGAACTTTAACCACAAATTCTATGTTTTAAATAGCTATGCTTTGTTGTCAGTGGACATTCTGATTTTACTTGAGAAAGACATTAAAGTCGAAAATTTGACCCCTCTACAACAAGGTGTTTGGCTGTTGTGTTCAGTAAGAACAAAGATAGATAGGTGCAGTATCACTGATACACTGATACATGTGTGACCTCCCACCACGAAATGAGTCTTAACTCGCAGTCAGTCCAACAGCACTACGAGCTGAAAAGGTGATTGAGGGTCTATCTGGGGTGTTTTGACTTTTTCTCAAAATTGATTTCTGTAGATTATAATCTATCCCCCACAGATTTTTTTCCCCTGAAAAAGTATTATGAATCAATTTAAATCGGTATTTTAATGCACTGATTGCAGCAGAAAGAACGCAATTTCCCACCAAAAGTACCTATTTTTGTCTCTTATTATGAACCGTAACCTGTACAGTACCTGCACATGTAATATACTGATGGAAAGCTCTTTGGTGCACACAACAACTTTAGAGGCCGTTTTCTCAAAATGGCCGTCATACAACTTAATGACTAAACACACATAACTTCTACAATTTTTTGAGTACAAGCTTTATTCAAGTACCAAAATAATCAGCAGAATGTACACTTTCCAGTGATATGTGTATCTCAAAATACCCAAAATGCTAGTTAAGACTGATTTCGTGGTGGGAGGTCACATTTGTAGCATACTGATTTTGTATGATTTTTTTAGAAACTGGCAAATAGTGGGAAAAAACAACCATAGGAATGATATGATGATACCTCTATTTACAAAGGGCCTGACGGGCCGCGGAATGCTGAATATGCTGGAGGCATGCAACAGAAGAAGCAGGCAAGCCTGGTGGCAGAGAGTTCAGTAATCAATGCCAGACAAGATTAGAGATGTCGCAAGTTTAGGTGCTGCCTGAAGTTGAAAGGTAACTGCCCAAAAAAAAAATAAAACGTCGCTGCTGGCAGCAACAAGATTGACAGATTTGGATAATGACTTTGTGCGTAGAAAGTTATTGTTATTGTTATGGTTGTTTAAAGCCCAGCCCACTGCATAGAGCCATATCAGGGCTATAACTGCTTGACTAACAACACCACCACCAACACCACTAACAACACCAACAACAACACCACTAACAACAACACTAACACCAACACTAACCACAACCCCACAAACACCACCACTAACAACACCACTAACAACACCACTAACACCACCACTAACAACACCACTAACAACAACACTAAAAACAACACTAACACACACACACGCACACACACACATGAATACACACACACATACACACGCACACACGCACACACACATGAACACACACACATATGAACACCACAACACACACACACACACACACACACACACACACACACGCACACACACACAAACACACACACAAACACACACACATGAACACACACACACACACACACACACACACACACACACGCAACACACACACAAACACACAACACAAACACACACGCACGCAACACACACAAACACACACAAATACACACACAAACACACACACACACTCACACACACACACAAACACACACACACAAAACACACACACACACACACACACACACACACACACACACACACACACACGCACACACACAACACACACACACATACACACACACTCATATTGTCCTTGAGCGAACCGCAAAGATAACCAGGCCAGTCAGCAGTAGAATGGACTGAAAGTCCTGATATGTTTGTTACATTTATGTTCGTGCAAACTCAACGGTGGTCATCCACCAGTCCGTGAAACAAACATTAACATTTCATACCGGTAATATATCATACCGGTAACATATCATACCGGTAATATATCATACCGGTACATCATAGATATGTTGGTTACATTTGTGTTCGTGCAAACACAACGGTGGTCATCCACCAGTCCGTGAAACAACCATAAACATATCATACCGGTAACATATCATACCGGTAATATATCATACCTGTAATATATCATACGGGTAATATATCATACCGGTAATATATCATACCGGTAATATATCATACCGGTACATCATAGATATGTTGGTTACATTTGTGTTCGTGCAAACTCAACGGTGGTCATCCGTCAGTCCGTGAAACAACCATTAACATATCATACCGGTAATATATCATACCGGTACATCATAGATATGTTGGTTACATTTGTGTTCGTGCAAACACAACGGTGGTCATCCACCAGTCCGTGAAACAACCATAAACATATCATACCGGTAACATATCATACCGGTAATATATCATACCTGTAATATATCATACGGGTAATATATCATACCGGTAATATATCATACCGGTACATCATAGATATGTTGGTTACATTTGTGTTCGTGCAAACTCAACG
>JAPXFY010000022.1:2236592-2244092 GCA_030674185.1 Monoplex corrugatus | reverse complement strand
AGGTAATGTGACGTGTTTTGCATTGCAGGGAGTTGTTTGAAAAGAACATCTCTTTTAATAAGGCAACGTGGCGTGTTTTGCATTCCAGGGAATTTTCTAATGGGCACCGACACAGCAGCTTTGCTACGTGTAATTAGTGGGCAGTGACGGGGGGTGACGGTAAAGTGGGACATCACGAGCTGTCTACCAACCTTTCCCAGTGTTTGTGCGAATAATAAAACTTCATAACACATCAATCAACAAGATTGAGGCAGCCGAGATGTGGTTTCTAAGAAGAATGTTGAGGGTTCCATGGACAGCAAAGAAAACAAACGAGACAGTCTTGATGGAGGCAGATACAAGTAGATCAATCATAAGGAAGATTATGAAAAGACAGGCAATATTTATAGGCCATTTTATGAGGAAGGGGGATTTGGAGCACCTGGTCACAACGGGAAAGCTGGAGGGAAAGAGAGCACCGGGTAGACCCAGGGAGAAAATGCTGGACGGACTTGCAGAGTGGCTGGGGACGAGGAGGGTGGGGGAGATGCTAGGGGCAACGAGAGATAGAGGCAGATGGAAGTCCATGATCGCCAACACCATGCGGCAGGGCACCTGGATGATGATGATGATGAACACGTCATTACTCAATGATATCAGCATCAGGTCTCAGTGGACCCGTCTTACAGCTGGTCATTGTTACGTTACATGTATGACAGTAGTCAGCATAACGACATCAAAATGAAACTTTTCACGTTAAACAAAAGAAATGAAAGAAAATAAATCGTAAAATCAAACATTACAAACATAAAAAGGAAAGGATTGCTGAAGTTGGAGTGATCATACCAGTAGGAACAATACAATAACAATAACAATAACAATAACAATGACAATGACAATACAATGACAATAACACAATAACAAGGCAATGACAATAACAATGACAATAACAATGACAATAACAATGACAATGACAATACACAATAGACAATGACAATAACATTAACAATACAATGACAATAACAATAACAATGACAATGACAATGACATGACAAACGACTAAAACGACAATGACAATGACAATGACAATATGACAATAAAAACAATAAACAATAACAATAACAATAACAATGACAATGACAACGACAATGACAACGACAATGACAATGACTCATCATTTTCTAACGGTAGAAGTTACAAGCTGAAAGCCATTTTGCAAACTTGCCGTCACTAATTTACAGTTTTGTACTTAGAACTAAAAGTATTAAAAAATACATCAAATAAGCCAATAACATAAAAAGATGGTTAAATATTAATGTTGAATTACCAATGCAACATGAAGATGGTGGCGCTGGTACACTCTCACAGGAAAGATGTATTACTAGACGTTAGGACTATTAAACTAGTGACCAGTGCAACAGACTTGGTACACTCTCATTAGGAAAAATACATTACTAGTTCTCACGACTGTTAACTGTTCACGTTACAACACCAGTATAGTGCCCATGGGGTGTGGTGAACAAAGGACACCACCACCACCACCACCAACAAGAACGCCTTCCACCTCCATTAAGACGGGTGTGGAAACATCAGCACAGCTTGCCATGGAAACACCAGCACAGCTTACCATGGAAACACCAGCACAGCTTACCATGGAAACATCAGCACAGCTTGCCATGGAAACACCAGCACACTTACCCTAACACAGTATAGGCCCAGGGTGTGGAACCAAGGAAACACCACCAACAGCTTACCATGGAAACATCAGCACAGCTTGCCATGGAAACACCAGCACAGCTGACCATGGAAACACCAGCACAGTTACCATGGAAACATCAGCACAGCTTGCCATGGAAACACCAGCACAGCTGACCATGGAAACACCAGCATAGCTGACCATGGAAACACCAGCACAGCTTACCATGGAAACACCAACACAGCTTACCATGGAAACACCAGCACAGTTACCATGGAAACACCAGCACAGCTTACCATGGAAACACCAGCACAGCTTACATGGAAACACCAACACAGCTTACCATGGAAACACCAGAACAGCTTACCATAAAACACCAGCACAGCTTACCATGGAAACACCATAACAGCTTACCATGGAAACACCAACACAGCTTACCATGGAAACACCAACACAGCTTACCATGGAAACACCACACAGCTTACCATGGAAACACCAGCACAGCTTACCATGGAAACACCACACAGCTTACCATGGAAACACCAACACAGCTTACCATGGAAACACCACACAGCTTACCATGAAAACACCAGCACGGTTTACCATGGAAACACCAACACAGCTTACCATGGAAACACAGCACAGCTTACATTGAAACACCAGCACGTTTACCATGGAAACACCAACACAGCTTACCATGGAAACACCAGCACAGCTTACCATGGAAACACCACACAGCTTACCATGGAAACACCAACACAGCTTACCATGGAAACACCAGCATCAGCTTACCATGGAAACACCAGCACAGCTTACCATGGAAACACCAGCACAGCTTACCATGGAAACACCAGCACAGCTTACCATGAAACACCAACAGCTTACCATGAAACACCAGCAAATTACATGGACACCACAGCTTACCATGGAAACACCAGCACAGCTTACCATGGAAACACAACACAGCTTACCATGGAAACACTGCACAGCTTACCATGAACCCAGTACACTTCCATGGAAACACACTGTCTCTTCAAATGTGAGTCCAGCTAAGCAGCTGACTCCTGGGGCATGACTGCACAGCAAGAGGACTTCTCCACAAGTGACAACACAACATGGCCAGCACAGTTACAGGCCCTCAGACTTGAACATGACTTCTGAACACATTACCAGTACCTCGACACCTAAACATCACGAAACACGCATCTCCGCGAAATACAGGTGATACCCACGACACCACATAAAGCTAAGAGATCATATCTGCTGTATCCATTCAAACGAATAATCTGCCACATACATGTACTGTGATTTCAGCACACCTGATCCCAGAAAATACATTGTACCTTAGAGTGTCTGTCCCATGACCGACAAAAAAGATGAAACCAGGAAAAGCCCAGGACCAGACAACATTACTACAGAGATGATTGATGCCCTGGAGGAATTTGGTATTGAAAAAATAACAGTCCTCCTAAATGAAATTTACGACACTGGCAAAATCCCCAAAGATATGTCAAAATCAATTTTCATTGCATTTCCAATGAAGACAGGGGTATAGAATGCGAACTCCATCGCACAATCAGTTTAATGAATCATGTAACAAAATCCTATTAAGAATAATCATGATGAAGACAAGGAACAGAATCAAAAGAGAAATAGAAGATAAACAGTATGGATTTGTGGAAGGGAAGGAACTATTAATGCCATATGCATCCTAAGAACTATCATAGAGAGGTCAATCGAGACGAATAAGGATTCTTATTTATGCTTTGTTGATTATACCAAGGCTTTCGATTGGGTAAGGCTTGAAGAACTGATCAACCAGCTAGAAAGACTCAGTATTGATGGAAAAGATCTACGAATAATCAGAAATATGTGTTGGGAACAAACAGCTGCAATGAGAATAGAAAACGATACAAGCTCTTTCAAAAACATCAAAAGAGGAGTCAGACAGGTTGTGTTTTGTCACCTGATCTGTTTTCACTTTACAGCGAAAACATCATGAGAGACCTAGAGGAAGACCATGGATTAAAGGTTGGAGGAAAAATGATAAACAATATTCGATACGCAGATGACACCGTGCTAATTGCAGAAAATGAAAAAGACCTACAAAACCTTGTGAATATACTTGAAATAGAAAGCAAAAGTGAGGGGTTGGAACTAAACAGCAGGAAGACTGAAGTCATGGTGCTCAGTAAAAAACACGAAATCTCCTCATGCAAAATAACAGCAAACGGCACAACCTTGAGACAGGTTGATAAGTTTAAGTACCTGGGAACGATCATTTCACCAGACGGCAGATGCACATCAGAAATAGCCAGCAGAATCGGCCAAGCCAAAACAGCATTCAAGAAGATAAAAAGCATTCTTACCAACAAATGCCTATCAATTAACATCAGGAAGAGAGTTCTTGAATGTTATATAGAACCAATACTGTTGTACGGTTGTGAGGCGTGGACAGTCAACAAGCAAAGCCAGAACAAAACTGAGGCAGCCGAGATGTGGTTTCTAAGAAGAATGTTGAGAGTTCCATGGACAGCAAAGGAAACAAATGAGACAGTCTTGATGGAGGCAGACACAAGTAGATCATTCATAAGGAAGATTAGAAAAGACAGGCAACATTTATAGGCCATTTTATGAGGAAAGGGGAATTGGAGCACCTGGTCACAACGGGAAAGCTGGAGGGAAGGAGAGCACAGGTAGACCCAGGGAGAAGATACTAGACGGACTTGCAGAGTGGCTGAAGACATGGAGGATGGAAGATGTGCTTGAGGCAACAAGAGATAGAGACAGATGGAAATCCATCATCGCCAACGCCATGCGGCAAGGTACCTGATGATGATGATGATGAATGACCGACAATAGAAGAGGACATGGCTGGCTACCTTTGTCTGTGACAATACCCCCCCCCCCCACACACACACACACCCTACGATTTACACGCTGTGTATGAATACAAACCTACACAATTTCACGGACAAACATTCACCTGACAGGAGTCATTAAACTCCAAACACATTCCACAATAAAACACTTCAACAACCGAACAAAAGTTATGAACATCCAAGAACATGCTTGAACAAAGTAACCTCAACAACAAACAAGATTCCCCCCAAATCCAAGAACATTTCACATCAAAGTAGCCCCAACAGTGAACTTGGTGACTAGAAAATAATTTCCTCTCATATTTCACCTATGACCTATCCAGGTCTGGAAGAGCAAAACGCATACAGGTAATGTATAGTTTCACCCATCATCACGGCACCAACACTGTAACAACAGCCTACGTTGCACCTTTACACACCTGACACAAGTCATCCATCCTTCTGTATTATTTACGACCCAGGTAAAATCTAATCCTGGCTGAATTCCTTGGTGGAACTGGAGTAGCAAGGACCACAGATAATTTAGGGTTCACCAGCAATCACAGTATCATCTCTGTACCATCAGATCATGTTGCAACATGGATGCCTACACAAGCCATAGCTGTAAAAAAATGAAAAGCGTTCTTACCAACACAAGCCCATCAGATAACATCAGAAAGAGAGTTCGTGAATGTTATGTAAAACAAATACTGTTGCACAGATGTGAAGCATGGCCAGTCAAATGCAAAGTCAGAACAAGATGGAGGCAGCTGAAGTGTGGTTTCTAAGAATAGTGGTTCCGTGGACAGCAAAGTAGACAAAGGAGACAGCCTTGAAAGAGAAAACACAAAAGACAAAGGAAAAATAACAGCCATTACCGGTCGGCCCAGTACTGCTGCTATCTCAAGAGTAATATTAACAATGTGCAGACAGACTGTTGGGCGTAGAAAGGAAAGTGGTTAGTCTTTTCCTGATTCAGAGATCAAAGACATTTAAACAAATGGAAAAAACAATTATGGGGGGGGGGGGGGGGGTCAGTAAGGGGGAAAGTGGTGAACTGAATAAAAAATTTAAAAAAATAAAAAATAAAGAAATGTTGTTATGAATGGGTGAGTGAGTCGATTTGTGTTTTGTTTTGTTTTGTTTTGTTTCTGTTTCTGCTTCTGTTTTATTTTTTCCTTGTGCATTGATGCCCATTTTGTTGTTGTTGTTGTTGTTTACGATGGTGGAGGATGATTGGAAGAACTGCAATACCGGAGACAATAATTTGATGGTGTCAGTGGGCAGACACAAGCTTCACAACAACGTAGCCTACATTGTGTGAATGACAGACTAACACATACACAAGTTATAAAATGCATACGTTAGGTAGGGTCTCCAGACACTGGTTTGATTTGATTTGGTTCAGTTTTTACGTCGACACCCACCACAGGTGATATGGCCGACGGGGATAACCATCCCAGGGAAGTGGGGGAAGGGGGACTTATCTAATTCTATACTGACACCACAAACAACAATGATGTTAAGAGGGACAGGCGAAGGCAGTGTAATGTATCTAATCCTATACTGACACCACCAGAACAACAATGATGTTAAGATGGGACAGTGAGAAGGCCAGTTTTAATGTAGCGCACCCCGGGATTCGAACCCACAACCATTACCATGTGAATCTGAAGCTCAAATCAACTGAGCTACTGGGGTCCCGCCCAGACACTGGTAACGCATGGGGTCTATATATAATGTATGTGTACAATGTGCAGGTTATGTCCTGTGTCATGCGTATTTTGGATATTCTCCATCACATGGCGTCAATGGCCTAGTCATCATCATCATCATCATCATCATCATCATCATCATCATCATCATCGTCTCGTCATCAAGTGCCTTGCCACATGACGTTGGCGATCATGGCACTGCATCATCATCATCCATCATCAAGTGCCTTGCCACATGGCGTTGGCGATCATGGCCCATCCATACACCATCATCATCATCAAGTGCATTGCCACATGACGTTGGCGATCATGGCCCTCCATACACATCATCATCATCAAGTGCATTGCCACATGACGTTGGCGATCATGGCCCTCCATACACCATCATCATCATCAAGTGCCTTGCCACATGACGTTGGCGATCATGGCCCTCCATACATCATCATCATCATCAAGTGCCTTGCCACATGACGTTGGCGATCATGGCCCTCCATACACCATCATCATCATCAAGTGCCTTGCCACATGACGTTGGCGATCATGGCCCTCCATACACCATCATCATCATCAAGTGCATTGCCACATGACGTTGGCGATCATGGCCCTCCATACATCATCATCATCATCAAGTGCCTTGCCACATGACGTTGGCGATCATGGCCCTCCATACACCATCATCATCATCAAGTGCCTTGCCACATGACGTTGGCGATCATGGCTCTCCATACACCATCATCATCATCAAGTGCCTTGCCACATGACGTTGGCGATCATGGCCCTCCCATACACCATCATTCATCATCAAGTGCCTTGCCACATGACGTTGGCGATCATGGCACTGCACATGTATCTATCCCTTATTGCCACAAGCACATCTTCCACCCTCTCTGTCTTCAGCCACTCTGCAAGTCCGTCCAATATTTTTCCCCGGGTCTACCTGGTGCTCTCTTTCCCTCCAGCTTTCCTGTTGTGACCAGGTGCTCCAATTCCCCTTTCCTCGTAAAATGGCCTATAAATGTTGCCTGTCTTTTCCTAATCTTCCTTATGAATGATCTTCTTGTGTCTGCCTCCATCAAGACTGTCTCGTTTGGGTTTTCTTTGCTGTCCATGGAACTGGCGTAGTTCGTATGGAATTCATTCCGAACGCGGAGACGTCGCCTTTAGAAAGTGAAGCTGACAGTGGAGTAACCATGCAAAGTTAGACATGTCCATTTCCTGTTAGGTGTCTTTGGACTGTGTCCAGGGCTGT
>JAPXFY010000022.1:2201592-2216592 GCA_030674185.1 Monoplex corrugatus | reverse complement strand
GTGTGTGTGTGTGTGTGTGTGTGTGTGTGTGTGTGTGTGTGTGTGTGTGTGTGTGTTGTGGTGTGCCTGGTTGCGTGTTCATGTTCGTGTCGTGTTCGTGTTCGTGTTCGTGTTCGTGTTCGTGTTCGTGTTCGTGTTCGTGTTCGTGTTGTGTGTGTGTGTGTGTGTGTGTGTGTGTGTGTGTGTGTGTGTGTGTGTGTGTGTGTGTGTGTGTGTGTGTGTGTGTGTGTGTGTGTGTGTGTGTGTGTGTGTGTGTGCCTGGTTGCGTGTTCGTGTTCGTGTTCGTGTTCGTGTTCGTGTGTGTGTGTGTGTGTGTGTGTGTGTGTGTGTGTGTGTGTGTGTATTGTGTGTGTGTGTGTGTGTGTGTGTGTGTTGTGTGTGTGTGTGTGTGTGTGTGTGTGTGTGTGTGTGTTGTGTGTGTGTGTGTGTGTGTGTGTGTGTGTGTGTGTGTGTGTGTGTGTGTGTGTGTGTTGTGTGTGTGTGTAAGAAAAGACCGCAGGCTAAGTTACTCTTTAAGCATTCCGATGCGGATGACAGCAGAAGATTTACCGGGCGTGTAGCCAGCAGTGTGGTGAGGTCTTGTCTGTCTGCCTGCTGTATAATAACGGGGGCTGAATCACTCTACACACACAGAGAAAAACAACAGACAGACAAACAGGCGGACAGACAGGTAGGCAGGTAGACAGACAGACAGGCAGACAAATACAAATGCAAATGCAAATGCAAATACAGGCAGGCAGGCAGACAAGCAGGTAGACAGGTAGACAGGCAGACAAATACAAATACTAATACAAATACTAATACAAATACAGGCAGGCAGGCAGGCAGGCAGGCAGGCAGGAAGGAAGGCAGGCAGGCAGGTAGGCAGGCAAACAATTACGACAGGCAGACTCAAAAATACGTACACGTACACGGGCATTAGTGTTGGTCACGAAATTTGAGCAGGACGTCCAATAACACGTCCATCCAATAACACGTCATCCAATAACACGTTCCATCCAATAACACGTCCATCCAATAACACGTCATCTAATAACACGTCCATCCAATAACACGTCCATCCAATAACACGTCCATCCAATAACACGTCCATCCAACAACACAGTCCAATCCAATAACACGTCCATCCAATAACACGTCCATCCATCCAATAACACGTCCATCCAATAACAACGTCCATCCAATAACACGTCCATCCAATAACACGTCATCCAATAACATCCATCCAATAACACGTCATCCATCCAATAACACGTCCATCCAATACACGTCCATCCAATAACACGTCCGTCCATCCAATAACACGTCCATCCAATAACACGTCCATCCAATAACACGTCCATCCATCCAATAAAACGTCCATCCAAACATAAACACGTCCATCCAATAACACGTCCATCCAACAACACGTCCATCAATAACACGTCCATCCAATAACACGTCCATCCATCCAATAACACGTCCATTAACCACGTCCATCAAAACACGTCATCAATAACACGTCCATCCAATAACACGTCCATCCATCAATACAATCACGTCCATCCAATAACAACGTCCATCCATCCAATAACACGTCCATCCATCCAATAACACGTCCATCCATAACACTCCATCAATAACACGTCATCAATAACACGTCCATCCAATAACACTCCGTCCAATAACACGATCCAATACATCAACACGTCCATCCAAGTCCAAATAACCATCATAACAGTCTCCATCCAATAACACGTCCATCCATCCAATAACACGTCCATCCAAAACACGTCCATCCATCCAATAACACGTCCATCCAATAAAACGTCCATCAATAACACGTCCATCCAAATAACACGTCCATCCATAATAACACGTCCAATCCAATAACACGTCCATCCAATAACACGTCCATCCAATAACACGTCTCCATACCATCCAATAACACGTCCATCCAATAACACGTCCATCCAATAACACGTCATCCAATAACACGTCCATCCATAATACGTCCATCCAATAACACGTCCTATCCAATAACACGTCCATCCAATAACACGTCCATCCAATAACACGTCCATCCAAAACACGTCCATCCATAACACGTCCATCCAAATAAAAACGTCCATCCATCAATACACGTCCATCCAATAACACGTCCATCCAATAACACGTCCATCCATCCAATAACACGTCTATCCATCCAATAACACGTCCATCCATCCAATAACACGTCTATCCATCCAATAACACGTCCATCCATCCAATAACACGTCCATCCAATAACACGTATCCATCCAATAACACGTCCATCCATCCAATAACACGTCCATCCAATCAATAAACGTCCATCCAATAAACGTCTCCATCCAATAACACGTCTCCATCCAATAACACGTCATCCATCCAATAACACGTCCATCCATCAATAACACGTCCATCAATAACATCGTCCATCCATCATAACACGATCCATCCAATAACACGTCCATTCAATAACACGTCCATCCAATAACACGTCCATCCAACAACACGTCCATCCAATAACACGTCCATCCAAAACACGTCATCCATCCAATAACACGTCCATCCATACCATAACACGTCACCATACCATCCAATAACACGTCCATCCATCCAAACACGTCCATCCAAAACACGTCATCCAATAACACGTCCATCCAATAACACGCCCATCCAATAACACGTCCATCCATCCATATAACACGTCCATCCACAATAACACGTCTACCATCCATACAACACGTCCATCCAATAACACGTCCATCCAATAACACGTCCATCCAACAACACGTCCATCCAACAACACGTCCATACCAACCAATAACACGTCCATCCAACAACACGTCCCATCCAACAACACGTCCATCCAAATAACACGTCCATCCAATAACACGTCCATCCAATAACAACGTCCATCCAATAACACGTCCATCAATAACACTCCATCCATCCATACAACACGTCCATCCAATAAAACGTCCATCCAATAACACGTCCATCCAATAACACGTCCATCCAATAACACGTCCATCCAAATGACACATTCATCCAATAACACGTCCATCCAACAACACGCCCTATCCATCCAATAACACGTCCATCCAACAACACGTCCATCCAATAACACGTCCATCCAATAATACGTCCATCCAAGAACACGTCCATAATCCAATAACACGTCCATCCAATAACACGTCCATCCATCCAATAACACGTCCATCCAATAAACGTCCATCAAGTAACACGTCCATCAAATACCACGTCCATCCAACCAATAACACGTCAATCCATCCAATAACACGTCCATCCATTAACACGTCCATGAATGAGTGATGAGAATTCACTGTGAGGTCACAGTCAATGATGGAAAACAAAAGTAAAAAGAAAAATGAAATAATGAAACCATCAAACCAGCCAACCAACCGACCAACCAACCAAACAAGCAACCAACCACCAACCAACAAACCAGCTAACCAACCAACCAACAACCACCAACCAACAAACCAACTAACCAACCAACAACCAACCACCCAACCAACAAACCAGCTAACCAACCAACCAACCAGCCAACCAACCTACCAACCAACCAATCAACCAACCAACCAACCTACCAACTGACCAACCAACCAACCACCAAACCATCAAACCAACCAACCAACCAACCAACCAACCAACCAACCAACCAACCACAACCAACCAACCAACCAACCAACCAACCAACCAACCAACCAGCTAACCAACCAACCAACCAACCAGCTAACCAACCAGCTAAACAACCAACCAGCTAACCAACCAGCTAACCAACCAACCAGCTAACCAACCAGCTAACCAACCAACCAACTAACCAGCTAACCAGCCAACCAACCAACCAACGAACCAACCAACCAACCAAAGAAACAAACAAATAAACTTTTACCATACATTTTGAACCAGAAAAACACGAAAATAGAATCAGAACGCGTAATTATTACAACCAGACAAGACAGGCGCAAATTTTCGGCCAACTGGGACAAGACGGGGCGCAAATTTTCGGATAACTGGCTTTTGTCAAGCGTAAACGTAAGATCACAACAACAAAAAAGAAAAGAAAAGAAAAGAAAGGAAAAAAAAAATCGCTTATACAAAATTTACAAGAAAAGATCAAAACTTGAAATGTTTTTCTTCCCTTAATTATTTTGCTTGTTGTTGTTGTTGGTTGTTGTTGTTGTTGTATGCTGTTAGTTGTCTGAAGTTTACACTTGACAAAGGCCGGCTGACCGAAAAGTTGCGCCTATGTTGCCTGGCAGTATTAAAATTAATATGTGTTCTGATTATATCTTCATTTTCTTTTCTGGTTCCTGTTTGCTTGACCATGGGTGGTCGCACTTGTTTTGGGTTTCCAAACACTGTATTACTCAAGCATAACAGTATCAAGTCCCACTAGACCTGTCTTACAGCTAGACCTTGCTGCTCTACAGATACAAGACAAAACTTCCCAACACTGTATTACTCAAGCATAACAGTATCAAGTCCCACTAGACCTGTCTTACAGCTAGACTTGCTGCTCTACAGATACAAGACAAAACTTCCAACAGTGTATTACTCAGGACTGTAGTATCACAGAACAGTTCTGTTCTACACAAAGATGTTATGAATAAAACTGTATAACGTCTTTGGTCTACACCACTACCCTAGTTACGTAACAGTCACCAGTACATACAACAGCCAGACGTCATAGTCATTAGGTAACACTCAACGTCTACGGCCAAGTCCAACAAATGACGTCATAACAGCACGTGATCGACGTTCACGGCTGGACTAAGATTGGTTTGGTTCAGTTTTTACGTCGACATCCACCTCAGCTGATATGGCCGACGGGGATAACCATCCCAGGGGATTGGGGGAAAGGGGAGTTATCTAATCCTATACTGACACCACCAGAACAACAATGATGTTAAGATGAGACAGTGAGATGGCCAATTTTAATGTAGCGCACCCCGGGATTCGAACCCATAACCATTACCATGTGAATCCGGCGCTCAAACCAACTGAGCTACTGAGACCTGCACTGGACTAAGGCTTGCCTGTTACATACACAGAGTTTGAAACTTGTGTAACCCCCACCCCACCCCCATTTGAAACATGCGTAACCCCCACGCCACCCCCACCTTCCCTCACACCAGTCCAGGCTTGCTGCCCACCCCCACCCCACCTCACCCACCCCACTCACCCCACCCCACCCCACCCACCCCCTTCTTTTGTTGTTTTGTGTGGCACAGAAGTTCCCTTCCTCTCTCACAAGAGCGCTTCTGGTTTTAATTATGCATAATTTTCTGAGTGGTTGTTCAATCCAAAGCGTTGTCTTTTTGTGTGTATCCAATAAAGATCTTTGTAGAAATGGACTGTGTGTATCCAATAAAAACCTTTGTAGAAATCGACTGTATGTATCCAATACAGACCTTTGTAGAAATCGACTGTATGTATCCAATAAAAACCTTTGTAGAAATCGACTGTATGTATCCAATACAGACCTTTGTAGACATCGACTGTGTGTATCCAATAAAGACCTTTGTAGAAATCGACTGTATGTATCCAATAAAGACCTTTGTAGAAATCGACTGTATGTATCCAATACAGACCTTTGTAGAAATCGACTGTATGTATCCAATAAAGACCTTTGTAGAAATCGACTGTATGTATCCAATACAGACCTTTGTAGAAATCGACTGTATGTATCCAATACAGACCTTTGTAGAAATCGACTGTATGTATCCAATAGACCTTTGTAGAAATCGACTGTATGTATCCAATAGACCTTTGTAGACATCGACTGTATGTATCCAATACAGACCTTTGTAGACATCGACTGTATGTATCCAATACAGACCTTTGTAGACATCGACTGTGTGTATCCAATAGACCTTTGTAGACATCGACTGTGTGTATCCAATACAGACCTTTGTAGACATCGACTGTATGTATCCAATACAGACCTTTGTAGACATCGACTGTATGTATCCAATAGACCTTTGTAGACATCGACTGTATGTATCCAATAGACCTTTGTAGACATCGACTGTGTGTATCCAATAGAGACCTTTGTAGACATCGACTGTATGTATCCAATAGACCTTTGTAGACATCGACTGTATGTATCCAATACAGACCTTTGTAGACATCGACTGTGTGTATCCAATACAGACCTTTGTAGACATCGACTGTATGTATCCAATAAAGACCTTTGTAGAAATCGACTGTGTGTATCCAATACAGACCTTTGTAGAAATCGACTGTATGTATCCAATACAGACCTTTGTAGAAATCGACTGTATGTATCCAATACAGACCTTTGTAGACATCGACTGTATGTATCCAATAGACCTTTGTAGAAATCGACTGTATGTATCCAATACAGACCTTTGTAGACATCGACTGTATGTATCCAATAGACCTTTGTAGACATCGACTGTATGTATCCAATACAGACCTTTGTAGACATCGACTGTATGTATCCAATAGACCTTTGTAGACATCGACTGTAAGTATCCAATACAGACCTTTGTAGAAATCGACTGTGTGTATCCAATACAGACCTTTGTAGACATCGACTGTATGTATCCAATACAGACCTTTGTAGACATCGACTGTATGTATCCAATACAGACCTTTGTAGACATCGACTGTATGTATCCAATAGACCTTTGTAGACATCGACTGTGTGTATCCAATAGACCTTTGTAGACATCGACTGTGTGTATCCAATACAGACCTTTGTAGACATCGACTGTATGTATCCAATACAGACCTTTGTAGACATCGACTGTATGTATCCAATAGACCTTTGTAGACATCGACTGTATGTATCCAATACAGACCTTTGTAGACATCGACTGTGTGTATCCAATAGACCTTTGTAGACATCGACTGTGTGTATCCAATAGACCTTTGTAGACATCGACTGTATGTATCCAATAGACCTTTGTAGACATCGACTGTGTGTATCCAATAGACCTTTGTAGACATCGACTGTGTGTATCCAATAGACCTTTGTAGACATCGACTGTATGTATCCAATACAGACCTTTGTAGACATCGACTGTACGTATCCAATGGAGACCTTTGTAGACATCGACTGTATGTATCCAATAGACCTTTGTAGACATCGACTGTGTGTATCCAATACAGACCTTTGTAGACATCGACTGTATGTATCCAATACAGACCTTTGTAGACATCGACTGTATGTATCCAATAGACCTTTGTAGACATCGACTGTATGTATCCAATAGACCTTTGTAGACATCGACTGTGTGTATCCAATACAGACCTTTGTAGACATCGACTATATGTATCCAATACAGACCTTTGTAGACATCGACTGTGTGTATCCAATACAGACCTTTGTAGACATCGACTGTATGTATCCAATACAGACCTTTGTAGACATCGACTGTATGTATCCAATAGACCTTTGTAGACATCGACTGTATGTATCCAATAGACCTTTGTAGACATCGACTGTATGTATCCAATAGAGACCTTTGTAGACATCGACTGTATGTATCCAATACAGACCTTTGTAGAAATCGACTGTATGTATCCAATAAAGACCTTTGTAGAAATCGACTGTATGTATCCAATAGACCTTTGTAGACATCGACTGTATGTATCCAATACAGACCTTTGTAGACATCGACTGTATGTATCCAATAGACCTTTGTAGACATCGACTGTACGTATCCAATAGAACCTTTGTAGACATCGACTGTGTGTATCCAATACAGACCTTTGTAGACATCGACTGTGTGTATCCAATAAGGACCTTTGTAGACATCGACTGTGTATCCAATACAGACCTTTGTAGACATCGACTGTACGTATCCAATGGAGACCTTTGTAGACATCGACTGTATGTATCCAATAGACCTTTGTAGACATCGACTGTATGTATCAATACAGAACTTTGTAGACATCGACTTACGTATCAATAAGGACCTTTGTAACATCGACTGTGGTGTATTCAATACAGACCTTTGTAGACATCGACTGTGTGTATCCAATACAAAACCTTGTAGGACATCGACGTATGTATAATACAGAACGTTTGTAGACATCGCTGTGTGATTCATTTCCAAAATTCTTTGTTCAAGAAGTTATGGAGAAACATTCCTCAATAAATAATGGAGCTTTAAATAAATAATCAACAAAATCTTGAGAGCATGCGATTGCTTAGCAATCCGTTGCCGTATGTTTATTGCTGTGGCAAATTAACAGAAACACAAACTTATTGTGTTGCACTACAGAGTAGTAAGAGTGGAAGGTTGGTTAGACCTCTCTTGGGATCTCTGTTCCCAACAAACGTTTTGAGATGAAGTTTGGTTTTAGTTACTATAGCTCTATGAATTATAGGACTTACAGACAAGTCACAATATCATGTCTAATACTGAAGCTTTGCTGTAAATTTGATGTTGGTTTATTCTGATTTACAGACACGTCACAATATCATGTCTAATACTGAAGCTTTGCTGTAAATTTGATGTTGGTTTATTTGATTTACAGACAAGTCACAATTATGTCTATACTGAAGCTTTGCTGTAAATTGATGTTGGTTTATTCTGATTACAGACAGTCACAATATCATGTCTAATACTGAAGCTTTGCTGTAAATTTGATGTTGGTTTATTCTGATTTACAGACAAGTCACAATATCATGTCTAATACTGAAGCTTTGCTGTAAATTTGATGTTGGTTTATTCTGATTTACAGACAAGTCACAATATCATGTCTAATACTGAAGCTTTGCTGTAAATTTGATGTTGGTTTATTCTGATTTACAGACACGTCACAATATCATGTCTAATACTGAAGCTTTGCTGTAAAATTTGATGTTGGTTTATTCTGATTTACAGGACGTCCAATATAGTCTAATACTAGTTTGCTGTAAAATTGATGTTGTTATTCTGATTTACAGCAAGTCACATATCATGTCTATACTGAAGCTTTGCTGTAAAATTGATGTTGGTTTATTCTGATTTATAGGCACGTCAAAATATCATGTATAATAATACTGAAGCTTTGCTGTAAAATAGATGTTGGTTTATTCTGATTTATAGGCACGTCAAAATATCATGTATAATAATACTGAAGCTTTGCTGTAAAATAGATGTTGGTTTATTCTGATTTATAGGCACGTCAAAATATCATGTATAATAATACTGAAGCTTTGCTGTAAAATTGATGTTGGTTTATTCTGATTTATAGGCACGTCAAAATATTATGTATAATAATACTGAAGCTTTGCTGTAAAATTGATGTTGGTTTATTCTGATTTACAGGCACGTCACAATACCATGTATAATAATACTGAAGCTTTGCTGTAAAATAGATGTTGGTTTATTCTCTTTGTGTATCATATGCATCATCCATACCAGTTGAAGCTTCACGATTAATTTGATATCATTCTTAAAATGCTACTGTTATTACTGTCATTATTATTATTATTATTACTATTATTATTATTATTGTTATTATTCTTTGTGTGTGTGTTCAAAGCCCAGTCGACTGCGCAGAGCAATATCAACGCATTTCTCGCACATAATATAAGGAGATGCCCTTGGCGTTGAGCACCCCGTCCAATTTATCGCGCAGGCGATTAAAATAACATACACCAATACAAACTTAAACATAACTAAGCACTTTAAAACATAAAAAAAAAACCGGGCATAAATTACCTAAATTTGCTTCCACAAATCTCGTTTCATTACAGCAAAAATGCACTTAATACATGACCCAGTTATAAATCCTAAGAGAAAGTACGTAATACTTTATGGAACACATACAGGTGACTGGACGAGTAAAGCAGAAAATGAGAAGAAGAAATAGCAGAAAGCAAAGGAGGAAGAAAGAAACAAAGACGATGACAGAAAAGAGGAAATTTTTAGCACATAATTTCCAGAAGGTGGGGATACTATTTGTTCTGAAAGAGTCCCTGGAGAGCGTTTGTCAAGTTTAATAGTCACCTACAGTCATAATACAATTGTGTATTTCTACTAGTTTAATAGTCACCTACAGTTATAATACAATTGTGTATATTTACTGGTTTAATAGTCACCTACAGTCAAAATACAATTGTGTATTTCTACTAGTTTAATAGTCATCTACAGTCATAATACAATTGTGTATTTCTACTGGTTTAATAGTCACCTACAGTCATAATACAATTGTGTATTTCTACTGGTTTAATAGTCACCTACAGTCATAATACAATTTTGTATTTCTACTGGTTTAATAGTCATCTACAGTCATAATACAATTGTGTATTACTACTGGTATAATAGTCACCTACAGTCATAATACAATTGTGTATTTCTACTGGTTTAATAGTCACCTACAGTCATACAATTGTGTATTTCTACTAGTTTAATAGTCACCTACAGTCATACAATTGTGTATTTCTACTAGTTTAATAGTCACCTACAGTCATAATACAATTGTGTATTTCTACTGGTTTAATAGTCATCTACAGTCATAATACAATTGTGTATTATTACTGGTTTAATAGTCACCTACAGTCATAATACAATTGTGTATATCTACTAGTTTAATAGTCACTTACAGTCATACAATTGTGTATTTCTACTGGTTTAATAGTCACCTACAGTCATACAATTGTGTATTTCTACTAGTTTAATAGTCACCTACAGTCATAATACAATTGTGTATTTCTACTGGTTTAATAGTCATCTACAGTCATAATACAATTGTGTATTATTACTGGTTTAATAGTCACCTACAGTCATAATACAATTGTGTATATCTACTAGTTTAATAGTCACTTACAGTCATACAATTGTGTATTTCTACTGGTTTAATAGTCACCTACAGTCATAATACAATTGTGTATTTCTACTGGTTTAATAGTCATCTACAGTCATAATACAATTGTGTATTTCTACTAGTTTAATAGTCACCTACAGTCATAATACAACTGTGTATTTCTACTAGTTTAATAGTCACCTACAGTCATAATACAACTGTGTATTTCTACTGGTTTAATAGTCACCTACAGTCATAATACAATTGTGTATTTATACTAGTTTAATAGTCACCTACAGTCATAATACAATTGTGTATTTCTACTGGTTTAATAGTCATCTACAGTCATAATACAATTGTGTATTTCTACTAGTTTAATAGTCACTACAGTCATAATACAATTGTGTATTTCTACTAGTTTAATAGTCACCTACAGTCATAATACAATTGTGTATTTCTACTAGTTTAATAGTCACCTACAGTCATCATACAACTGTGTATTTCCACTGGTTTAATAGTCACCTACAGTCATACAATTGTGTATTTCTACTGGTTTAATAGTCACCAACAGTCATAATACAATTGTGTATTTCTACTGGTTTAATAGTCACCTACAGTCATAATACATTTGTGTTATTCTTCTAGTTTAATAGTCACCTACAGTCATACAATTGTGTATTTCTACTGGTTTAATAGTCACGTACAGTCATAATACAATTGTGCATTTCTAATAGTTTAATAGTCACCTACAGTCATACAATTGTGTATTTCTACTGGTTTAATAGTCACCTACAGTCATAATACAATTGTGTATTTCTACTGGTTTAATAGTCACCTATAGTCATAATACAATTGTGTATTTCTACTGGTTTAATAGTCATCTACAGTTATAATACAATTGTGTATTTCTACTAGTTTAATAGTCACCTACAGTCATAATACAATTGTGTATTTCTACTGGTTTAATAGTCACCTACAGTCATAATACAATTGTGTATTTCTACTGGTTTAATAGTCACCTATAGTCATAATACAATTGTGTATTTCTACTAGTTTAATAGTCACCTACAGTCATAATACAATTGTGTATTTCTACTGGTTTAATAGTCACCTACAGTCATAATACAATTGTGTATTTCTACTGGTTTAATAGTCACCTACAGTCATAATACAATTGTGTATTTCTACTGGTTTAATAGTCACCTACAGTCAGAATACAATTGTGTATTTCTACTGGTTTAATAGTCACCTACAGTCATACAATTGTGTATTTCTACTAGTTTAATAGTCACCTACAGTCATACAATTGTGTATTTCTACTGGTTTAATAGTCACCTACAGTCATTATACAATTGTGTATTTCTACTAGTTTAATAGTCACCTACAGTCATAATACAATTGTGTATTTCTACTGGTTTAATAGTCACCTACAGTCATACAATTGTGTATTTCTACTAGTTTAATAGTCATCTACAGTCATAATACAATTGTGTATTTCTACTGGTTTAATAGTCACCTACAGTCATGGTACAATTGTGTATTTCTACTGGTTTAATAGTCATCTACAGTTATAATACAATTGTGTATTATTACTGGTTTAATAGTCACCTACAGTCATAATACAATTGTGTATTTCTACTGGTTTAATAGTCACCTACAGTCATACAATTGTGTATTTCTACTGGTTTAATAGTCATCTACAGTCATAATACAATTGTGTATTTCTACTGGTTTAATAGTCACCTACAGTCATAATACAATTGTGTATATCTACTAGTTTAATAGTCACCTACAGCCATAATACAATTGTGTATTTCTACTAGGTTTAATAGTCACCTACAGTTATAATACAATTGTGTATTTCTACTAGTTTAATAGTCACCTACAGTCATAATACAATTGTGTATTTCTACTGGTTTAATAGTCACCTACAGTCATAATACAGGGTGTTTCAAAAAGATACGCCAAAATCATCACGTGATGTGTCAAAAACGAAAAAAATTACAAACCTCTAGCATGAACACATGTGTTGTATATACATTTAAGTTTCATTTCATGTTTTATAAGTGCTCAATGTGGCCACCACCGGCAGCGCGGACAACATCAAGCCGATATGAGAATTCCTCCCAAACGCGCCTCAGCATGTCACGGTCCACCGTGTTGATTGCAGCTGTTATTCGATCTTTCAAGTCATCGATACTTGCTGGAAGTGGTGGAACATAAACTTGGTCTTTAACATACCCCCACAAGAAAAAGTCACACACAGTGAGGTCCGGGGATCTGGCAGGCCAAGCACAGAGAGCAAGGTCTTTAGCACCTCTCCTCCCAATCCATCGCTGAGGCACGTTTTCATTCAGATAAGCTCTAACCCCGAGATGCCAATGGGGTGGTGCTCCATCTTGCTGAAAAATGAAGTCATTCGAATCTGCTTGCAGTAAAGTGAATAGCCAGTTTTGGAGCATTTCGAGATAGGTTTGTCCTGTAACGGTGTTTCCTTCAAGAAAAAGGGACCATAGACCTTGTCTTGAGACACAGCACAGAAGACGTTCACTTTAGGGGAATCTCTTTCATGCTCAACAGTTTCATGTGGGTGATCTGTTCCCCAAATGCGCACATTGTGACGATTGACTGTGCCGCTCAAATGGAAAGTCGCTTCGTCACTAAAAACTAAACGTGAAAAGAGAGTTTCATCACCTTCCTCCATCTCCAGCATTGACTCACAGAATGTCCTCCGCATCACCTTGTCATCATTAGTAAGTGCTTGGACGAGGCTTAGTTTGTATGGTTTCATGTGTAATCGTCTCTTTAACACACGCCAGACAGTGGTATGAGGGATGGCAAGCTGAAGACTTGCTCGACGTACGGACTTACGTGGGCTGCTCTCAAATGCATCATGAATCCTCTCCACTTGCTCCTCTGTAACACGTGGTCTTCCAGGACTCTTTCCTTTGCACAGACACCCACTCTCTTTAAACTGTCTAACCCACCGTCGAATGCTCTCACGATGGGGCGGATCAATGCCGAATTCTGTTCTGAAAGCACGTTGCACCGTGACAATGGCGTTTGTTTTCGCGAACTCAAGCACGCAAAACGCCTTCTGCTGAGGAGTCGCCATTTTGATTGATCTTCCCACAATTCAGCTGCACCGGAAGTTATACTAACGACAGCGGTGAAACTGACACCCAATCAAACTTTGATAACTACGCTATCAAATAACCACTGATTCAGTCCACTACAATGCTATAGACCTGAAAAAACTGCGTAATGATTTTGGCGTATTCTTTTTGAAACACCCTGTACAACTGTGTATTTCTACTGGTTTAATAGTCACCTACAGTCATGATACAATTGTGTATTTCTACTGGTTTAATAGTCAACTACAGTCATAATACAATTGTGTATTTCTACTGGTTTAATAGTCACCTACAGTCATAATACAATTGTGTATTTCTACTGGTTTAATAGTCACCTACAGTCATGATACAATTGTGTATTTCTACTGGTTTAATAGTCAACTACAGTCATAATACAATTGTGTATTTCTACTGGTTTAATAGTCACCTACAGTCATAATACAATTGTGTATTTCTACTGGTTTAATAGTCACCTACTGTCATAATACAATTGTGTATTTCTACTGGTTTAATAGTCACCTACTGTCATAATACAATTGTGTATTTCTACTGGTTTAATAGTCACCTACAGTCATAATACAATTGTGTATTTCTACTAGTTTAATAGTCACCTACAGTCATACAATTGTGTATTTCTACTGGTTTAATAGTCATCTACAGTCATAATACAATTGTGTATTTCTACAAGTTTAATAGTCACCTACAGTCATAATACAATTGTGTATTTCTACTGGTTTAATAGTCACCTACAGTCATACAATTGTGTATTTCTGCTGGTTTAATAGTCACCTACAGTCATAATACAATTGTGTATTTCTACTGGTTTAATAGTCACCTACAGTCATAATACAATTGTGTATTTCTACTAGTTTAATAGTCATCTACAGTCATTATACAATTGTGTATTTCTACTAATTTAATAGTCACCTACAGTCATACAATTGTGTATTTCTACTGGTTTAATAGTCATCTACAGTCATAATACAATTGTGTATTTCTACAAGTTTAATAGTCACCTACAGTCATAATACAATTGTGTATTTCTACTGGTTTAATAGTCACCTAC
>JAPXFY010000022.1:2181592-2199092 GCA_030674185.1 Monoplex corrugatus | reverse complement strand
AACATTACACGTGACAAATGTTGACAGAACACTAACTTTACACATGACAAATGGTTGACAGAACACTAACTTTACACATGACAAATGTTGACAGAACACTAACTTTACACATGTCAAATGGTTGACAGAACACTAACTTAACACATGACAAATGTTGACAGAACACTAACTTTACACATGACAAATGGTTGACAGAACACTAACTTTACACATGACAAATGGTTGACAGAACACTAACTTTACACATGACAAATGTTGACAGAACACTAACTTTACACATGACAAATGGTTGACAGAACACTAACTTTACACATGACAAATGGTTGACAGAACACTAACTTTACACATGACAAATGGTTGACAGAACACTAACTTTACACATGACAAATGTTGACAGAACACTAACTTTACACATGACAAATGGTTGACAGAACACTAACTTTACACATGACAAATGTTGACAGAACACTAACTTTACACATGACAAATGTTGACAGAACACTAACTTTACACATGACAAATGGTTGACAGAACACTAACTTTACACATGACAAATGGTTGACAGAACACTAACTTTACACATGACAAATGGTTGACAGAACACTAACTTTACACATGACAAATGTTGACAGAACACTAACTTTACACATGACAAATGTTGACAGAACACTAACTTTACACATGACAAATGGTTGACAGAACACTAACTTTACACATGACAAATGGTTGACAGAACACTAACTTTACACATGACAAATGGTTGACAGAACAAGACAGTTTTGTTCACTTCCTTTCCCCATTTCCCACAAACACACATATATATAATGGAAAATCACAGCAGACGACATTATCAAAAATCACAGCAGACGACATTATCAAAAATCACAGCAGACGACATTATCAAAGTCACAGGTTAGAGATCACAGCTATCTTTTTTGATTGATTGACTGATTTGGTTGAGTTTTTACATCGACACCCAGCTCAGGTGATATGGCCGACAGGGGGATAACTATCCCAGGGAAGTGGGGGAACGGGGACTTATCTAATCCTATACTGACACCACCAGAACAACAATGATGTTAAGATGGGACAGTGAGAAGGCCAGTTTTAATGTATCTAATCCTATACTGACACCACCAGAACAACAATGATGTTAAGATGGGACAGTGAGAAGGCCAGTTTTAATGTATCTAATCCTATACTGACACCACCAGAACAATGATGTAAAGATGGGACAGTGAGAAGGCCAGTGTTAATGTATCTAATCCTACACTGACACCACCAGAACAACAATGATGTAAAGATGGGACAGTGAGAAGGCCAGTGTTAATGTATCTAATCCTATACTGACACCACCATAACAACAATGATGTTAAGATGGGACAGTGAGAAGGCCAGTTTTAATGTATCTAATCCTATACTGACACCACCAGAACAACAATGATGTAAAGATGGGACAGTGAGAAGGCCAGTTTTAATATATCTAATCCTATACTGACACCACCAGAACAACAATGATGTTAAGATGGGACAGTGAGAAGGCCAGTGTTAATGTATCTAATCCTATACTGACACCACCAGAACAACAATGATGCTAAGATGGGACAGCGAGAAGGCAGTTTTAATGTAGCGCACCCCGGGATTCGAACCCACAACCATTAGCATGTGAATCCGACGCTCAGACCAACCGAGCTACTGGGGCACGCTTCACAGCTCTAGATCAGCTTCCTGATAGTAATCAGGAGTTGCCAAGGCAACAACACAATCACGGCATCAGTAGTCTATTCATTGGACATTTCAAATCTGTCAAACCAAGTTTTATGTCGTCTTTAGAATTTTACGCGTTAGTTTCATGGGAACAGTGTCAATGGCTGACAAGCTTGACTGCGTGCTTTGGTACATGGGACCACTAATACCCTACGTAAGACATCTGTGCATGGGACTAGTGTGTGTGTACAAGACGTTGTCTGGGAAATTCAGGCCCTCCTGGCCTTGTTCGCTATTATCTAACATTTGTTTATCCAACGTTCCCCATTCAACACTCCGTGTGGAGTGAAGCGTGACCAGAGTTATTGGCCTTGTGTGCTCTTGTCTTTGTGAAGGAAGGGGGGTGTGGGGGGTGCGGGTGGGAGTGTGGGGTGTGGGGGGTGGGGGAAGCTTTTGAATCTTGACAGTTCTGTAATCCTTCGTCCTGATCGGCAGGCAAGACGTGCCAGCGGTATTTGATTTGTGTGCAACAGGGTGATTATGCATGCCTGTGTGGGGTTGGCTGCGTGTGTGTGTTTGTGTGTGTGTGTGTGTGTGTGTGTGTGTGTGTGTGTTGTGTGTGTGTGTGTGTGTGTGTGTGTGCGTGCGTGCGTGTGTGTGTGTGTGTGTGTGTGTGTGTGTGTGTCTGCGCGCGTGTGTGTGTGGCGGGGGAGGGGTAGGGGATAGGGGAGGGTTTCAAAGTTTTTGATTTGCTTACTTTGAGGTAGATATTTTGTGATACCCGAGCACGTGTGAAGTGAGTGAGTGTGTTCGTTCGTTCTTTGATTTAACGTCTTTTCACTATAAGTGATATTAGACGGGGGAGGGGGGAGGGGGGAGGGGGAATAAAAAATAAATAAATAAAATAAAATGTAGAACGATGATTAGATGGGTTGGATTGGAGCTGAGGGAAGACAAAATAAAAATACATAAATAGGCGAGAGAACAGAAAAATGGAACGAAAACTTAACACTAACAATTAACTTCAACAATGTGAAGGGAAATTGTAACACTAAAACACAAACTGCATAAGGTTAAAGTAATGCATTAACAGGACTGTGAACTAATGATTCTGAAATTTTAACTAACAAAGATTGATCTGATGTAACTTTTTGGAAACGAGTTTCAGAATACTTTTCTTGAGTAAACATTTTCGGTAAAATGAGTGAGTGAGTGTATGTGTGGTGTGTGTGTTGTGTGTGTATGTGTGTGTGTGTGTGTGTGTGTGTGTGTGTGTGTGTGTGTGTGTGTGTGTGTGTGTGTGTGTGTGTGAGTGTGTGTGTGTATGTGTGTGTGTGTGTATGTGTGTGTGTGTGTGTGTGTGTGTGTTGAACCACTAGTTTATATTGGTTGTCTTCGAAATGATTTTTTGTGGCCTCAGAATTGGATAAGTTTACCACGTTTGGTTTTTTGTAACGTACATTATTGATTGACCATGATAAAAAAAATTGATTTTAGTGAGGCAAAAGATTGACCATGATAAAAAAAAAAGATTTTAGTGAAGCAAAAGATTGACCATGATAAAAAAAAGATTTTAGTGAAGCAAAAGATTGACCATGATAAAAAAAAAGATTTTAGTGAGGCAAAAGATTGACCATGATAAAAAAAATTGATTTTAGTGAGGCAAAAGATTGACCATGATAAAAAAAAAAAGATTTTAGTGAGGCAAAAGATTGACCATGATAAAAAAAAATTGATTTTAGTGAAGAAAAAGATTGACCATGATAAAAAAAAAAAGATTTTAGTGAGGCAAAAGATTGACCATGATAAAAAAAAAAGAAGATTTTAGTGAGGCAAAAGATTGACCATGGTAAAAAAAAAAAAGTAATTTGATTTTAGTGAGGCAAAAGATTGACCATGATAAAAAAAAAGATTTTAGTGAGGCAAAAGATTGACCATGATAAAAAAAAAGTAATTTGATTTTTAGTGAGGCGAAAAACTGAAGTGTGTTCATGAGTAGAGGTGTTGGATAAAACGTGACGTGTACAATTGTAGACCATGCATGTCATGTCGTATTCTTTCTTTATTTCTTTCTTACCCCATGAGACTGGGGAACTGTGTGAAAGTTGTAGTTTTCTCCACTTTTCTTTTTTTTTCACCAGCTTTGTTATGGAGCTTTACTTTATTTTTGGCTCTAAAAAACAAACATTTATGGTTGCGTTGGTAACTCCACAGAGGATATATGGGAACTTTATTTATTTATTTAGTCATTTACTTATTTATTTTTTATTTATTTACTTATTTATTTATCTATCTATTTATTTATTCATTTGTTATTTATTTATTTGCTTGTTTGTTTGTGTTTGTTCAGTCATGTATCTATTTTTCATTTATCTATTTATTTTTGTGTACATGTAAGAGTATACCATGGCCAATACCTTATGGCTGCGCTGTTAAATGGAGGGAATACATATTGAATAAGGTTTTACCGTTTTGTACAAGGGTCTACATCATTATGCTGTACGTGTGGCTTGGAAATGGTAATGCAATGACAGTGAACTGAAAACGTCTGTAGTCACACTGGTTGCTCTCCTTTCGTGTCACGTGGCCTGTGAGTGCAGAAAGTAGGGCAAGGACACGGACTTGTGTGGCCAACCTATCGGGTGTTGACCTCTTCTTTCCTCCAGTCGTGGTGAAAACTCGTCAATAATTTCCAACAGTCTGTGTTGACGATAACGAAAATGTTGTCGTACATGTTCAGTAGGTTGTTCAGTCACGAAATATTCGCGGTTGGCGCAATTGAATCCTGTGAACGACGTGTCCGAAGCGATCTGCCACATAAGCTCAATACCTATGGTCCACGAGCTTCTCTGTTTCTGATCCACTCTCCTGGAACAAACTTCCTCTCTCAGTCCGTCAGCAACCTACTTTTGTCTCCTTCAAGTCCGCTCTCAAAACTCACCTTTTCTCTCCGCATAAAATCCTAACTTCACTCAACCCCCCCCCCCCCCTCTGCAGCCTGTCTCCGCTCGGAGGGTAATCACATGGTTATAATATATAATTGTATATACTATGCTCTCTATAATTTTCCATTGCTTTTATTCTTGCTTTTATTGCTTTTATTCTTTCTCCCCATTTATAGCCATGCGTGTGTGTGTGTGTGTGTGTGTGTGTGGTGGTGTGTGTGCGTGCGTGCGTGCGTGCGTGCGTGCGTGTGTGTCTGCTTCAGCGCTTAGATTTGATTTTATCAAGATTTTGCGCTATATAAATATTGTAATTAATATTATTATTATTATTATTTTGATTTCTAGCTTCGTGCGGAAACAACGTTATGGCGTGCGCAAGGTTGGCTAAGTCTCCCACTGAGGAGACATAAAGTTACGCACCCCTAAAGAGTGCGCAAAGAGGACTTAAGTCTTATGCACTCTTCACAGATCGCAGTATTTTTACATCGTCGAGGACATAAAGTTGTGCAGTGCATAAATCGCTAAGTAACACCTTATGCTCTGTTCATAGATCCGGCCACTGGTATGTTGTGGTAATTATGGGCTAACCGGGTGGGAGCAGATCTTGGCTGGTTTGTCTTTATTCCACCCGGAGGTAAACGACACTTGATGACCAGCTGACAGGCAACACACAAAGAGGAGGCTATCTTCTTACCTGCTCCATCCAACCCGAACCAACAACTCGCCTGTAAAGTGCGCAACATAACACCCACAAACCGTCAAAAGCAATCCACCCGAAACTCTTCCCTCACTTTCAGCCAGGATTCTCGACTTTGAAACTATCTAACTGTTGATAGTCTGAACCAGACTGACCCTTGCAGCAACATTGAATTACAATCCTGCTAGATCTCTGCCTTCTGATTCTGATACTACTTGTTTACCTAGTCCTCCATACAGATCTCTCCTTCTGATTCTGATACTACTTGTTTACATAGTCCTCCATACAGATCTCTGCCTTCTGATTCTGATACTACTTGTTTACATAGTCCTCCATGCAGATCTCTGCCTTCTATTTTTGATACTACTTGTTTACATAGTCCTCCATACAGATCTCTCCCTTCTGATTCTGATACTACTTGTTTACATAATCCTCCATACAGATCTCTGCCTTCTTTTCTGATACTACTTGTTTACATAGTCCTCCATACAGATCTCTCCCTTGTGATTCTGATACTACTTGTTTACATAGTCCTCCATACAGATCTCTGCCTTCTGATTCTGATACTACTTGTTTACATAGTCCTCCTACAGATCTCTCTCTTCTGTTTCTGATACTACTTGTTTACATAGTCCTCCATACAGATCTCTGCCTTCTTTTTCTGATACTACTTGTTTACATAGTCCTCCGTACAGATCTCTCTCTTCTGTTTCTGATACTACTTGTTTACATAGTCCTCCGTACAGATCTCTGCCTTCTGTTTCTGATACTACTTGTTTACATAGTCCTCCATACAGATCTCTCTCTTCTTTTCTGATACTACTTGTTTACATAGTCCTCCGTACAGATCTCTCTCTTCTGTTTCTGATACTACTTGTTTACATAGTCCTCCATACAGATGGTCCACAGTTGGTCACCGCTCATTGCCTGTGTCTGGTCCATACAACTGGGACAATTTCCTCTGTGTATTCTACAGCTGCAATGAGAATAGAAAACGATATAAGCTCTTTCCGAAACATCAAAAGAGGAGTCAGACAGGGTTGTGTTTTGTCACCAGATCTGTTTTCACTTTACAGCGAAAACATCATGAGAAACCTAGAGGAAGACCCTGGATTAAAGATAAGAGGAAAAATGATAAACAACATTCGATACGAAGATGACACCGTGCTAATTGCAGAAAATGAAAGGGACCTACAAAACCTTGTGAATATACTAGAAACAGAAAGCAAAAGTAAGGGCTTGGAACTAAACAGCAGGAAGACTGAAGTCATGGTGATCAGTTAAAAACATGAAATCCCCTCATGCAAAATAACAGCAAACGGTACAACCTTGACACAGGTTGATAAGTTTAAATACCTGGGAACGGTCATTTCATCAGACGGCAGATGCACATTAGAGATAGCCAGCAGAATCAGCCAAGTCAAAACAGCATTCAAAAAGATGAAAAGCATTCTTACCAACAAATGCCTATCAATTAATATCAGGAAGAGAGTTCTTGAATGTTATATAGGACCAATACTGTTGTGTGGTTGTGAGGTGTGACAGTCAACTAGCAAAGCCAGAACAAGATTGAGGCAGCCGAGATGTGGTTTCTAAGAAGAATGTTGAGAGCTCCATGGACAGCAAAGAAAACAAACGAGAGTCTTATGGAGGCAGACTCAAGTAGATAATTCATAAGGAAGATTAGGAAAAGACAGGCAACATTTATAAGCCATTTTATGAGGAAAGGGGAATTGGAGCACCTGGTCACAACAGGAAATCTGGAGGGAAAGAGAGCACCAGGTAGACCCCGGGAGAAGATACTAGACAGACTTGCAGAGTGGCTGAAGACAAAGAGGGTGGAAGAGATGCTTGAGGCAACAAGAGATAGAGACAGATGGAAGACAATGATCGCTAACGCCATGCGGCAGGGCACCTGATGATGATGATGATTCGACAGTCACATACTCCATCTTCCTTCACGGCTAACTTGAAGACTTACCTGTTTGTCCAGCAGTGACTTCCCCTGTTAGTGTCCACTCTTTTGCCCTACCCCTCCTGTCTTCCCCCGCCCAGTGTGCGTGTCCTTGATCCCTTATGTCATATCATTGTGAGTGGATGTTTTAGTCAATCATGACACGTGCACTTACTCTTGACTTATAGGTTGAGAGTGAGCGCAACGCTACTACTCTTCCTACTACTACTACAAGTAGCAGTAGTAGTAGTAGCAGTAGTAGTAGTAGTAGTAGTATAATAGAAGCAGTGGCAATAGTATCATTATTTTCATCATCATCATCATCAATCATCATATCAATCATATCGTCGTCGTCATCATCATCATCATCATCATCATCATCTCATCATCAAATCATCATCATCATCATCATCATCATCATCATCTCATCATCAGTAGTAGTAGTAGTATTATTTTATGTTGGTGGTAGCGTTCGTGGAGGTGTTGTTCTTATTATCACTGGTACAATTATAGTTATTATTCTTGGTGTTGTTGTTCTTGTTGCTATGATTTTATTAACATTAATATTATTAGTATTGTTATCATCATGATCGTCATCATCATTATCATCATCGTTCTTCGTCGTCCTCGTCCTCGTCCTCGTCATCGTCATCATCATCATTGTTGTTGTTGTTCTTCTTCTTTTCTTATTATTATCATTATTATTGTTATTATCATTGCCATAGTCATTATTAATTCAATTTGGGACAAATGTGTGCCACTGTATGACGAAGAATTCTCTGACAATGAATGGTTATCATATTGATAGTGATACAGTCAGTACAACATGGGTTAATCTGAAATAAATGGTTATCATATTGATAGTGATACAGTCAGTACAACATGGGTTAATCTGAAAATAAATGGTTATCATATTGATAGTGATACAGTCAGTACAACATGAGTTAATCTGACAATAAATGGTTATCATATTGATGGTGACACAGTCAGTACAACATGAGTTAATCTGACAATAAATGGTTATCATATTGATAGTGATACAGTACAACATGAGTTAATCTGACAATAAATGGTTATCATATTGATAGTGATACAGTCAGTACAACATGAGTTAATCTGACAATAAATGGTTATCATATTGATAGTGATACAGTCAGTACAACATGAGTTAATCTGACAATAAATGGTTATCATATTGATAGTGATACAGTCAGTACAACATGAGTTAATCTGACAATAGATGATGATTGTACTCATAGTGACACAGTACAACATGAGTTAATCTGACAATAAATGGTGATTGTACTGATAGTGACACAGTCAGTACAACATGAGTTAATCTGACAATAAATGGTTATCATATTAATAGTGATACAGTCAGTACAACATGAGTTAATCTGACAATAAATGGTTATCATATTAATAGTGATACAGTCAGTACAACATGAGTTAATCTGACAATAAATGGTTATCATATTGATAGTGATACAGTACAACATGAGATAATCTGACAATAAATGGTTATCATATTGATAGTGACTCAGTACAACATGAGTTAATCTGACAATAAATGGTTATCATATTGATAGTGATACAGTACAACATGAGTTAATCTGACAATAAATGGTTATCATACTGATAGTGACACAGTACAACATGAGTTAATCTGACAATAAATGGTTATCATACTGATAGTGACACAGTACAACATGAGTTAATCTGACAATAAATGGTTATCATATTGATAGTGATACAGTACAACATGAGTTAATCTGACAATAAATGGTGATTGTATTGATAGTGACACATGTTAATACAACATGATCAGTGTTCTACAGACAACAAATTCAGACCATTGTTGCACAAGACAAAATTCAGACCATGTGTTTGCACAAGACAAAATCAGACTCGTGTGTTACAAAAGACAAATTCTAACCCATTTTGTAACAAGGCAAATTCATACCCGTCTGTCTGCAAGACAAATTAGATCCACCTTGTACACACAACAAATTCAGACTCACGTTCTACATACGTTTCACACACAACAAATTCAGACTCACGTTCTACACACAACACATTCAGATCCACGTTCTGCACACAACAAATTCAGACCAAAATTCTACGTACCTGTTACATACAACAAATTCAGACTCACGTTTTACATACAACAAATTCAGACCACGTTCTGCACACACAAATTCAGACCATGTTCCACACACAACAAATTCAGACCAAAATTCTACGTACCTGTTACATACAACAAATTCAGACCCACGTTTTACACACAACAAATTCAGACTCACGTTCTGCACACAACAAATTCAGACTCACGTTCTACACACAACAAATTCAGACCCACGTTCTGCACACAACAAATTCAGACCAAAATTCTACGTACTGTTACATACAACAAATTCAGACTCACGTTTTACATACAACAAATTCAGACCCACGTTCTGCAAACAACAAATTCAGACCCATGTTCTGCACACAACAAATTCAGACCAAAATTCTACGTACCTGTTACATACAACAAATTCAGACTCACGTTTTACATACAACAAATTCAGACCACGTTCTACACACAACAAATTCAGACCCATGTTCCACACACAACAAATTCAGACCCACGTTCTGCACACAACAGATTCAGACCAAAATTCTACATACCTGTTACATACAACAAATTCAGACTCACGTTCTACACACAAGAAATTCAGACCCATGTTCCACACACAAGAAATTCAGACCCACGTTCTGCACACAACAGATTCGAACTCACGTTCTGTGCACAAGAAATTCAGACCCACGTTCTGCACACAACAAATTCAGACCCACTTTCTGTGCACAAGAAATTCAGACCCACGTTCTGCACACAACAAATTCAGACCCACGTTTTACATACAACAAATTCAGACCCACGTTCTACACACAACAAATTCAGACCCACGTTCTACACAAAACAAATTCAGACCACGTTCTACACACAACAAATTCAGACCACGTTCTACACACAACAAATTCAGACCCACGTTCTACACACAACAAATTCAGACCACGTTTTACACACAACAAATTCAGACCCACGTTCTACACACAACAAATTCAGACCCACGTTCTGCACACAACAGATTCAGATCCATGTTCCACACATAGCGAATTCAGATCCATATTTCATACACAACAAATTCAGACTCATGCTTTATCCACAACAAATTCAGACCCATGTTCTTGCAGAGGACAAATTCAGACCCGAGCGCTACATAAGAAATTCCGACCCCATGTTCCAGACGCAGTAAATTCAGACCATGTACTCCATCTGACAAATTTCAGACCACACATCATGTTCTACTCACAACAAAACTCAACGCCAGCACTTTCCTTCCCCAACAGAAACCACGTTGCACCATTCAGTCCTGACAAAACATTTAGCTGTAGACACACGTTGCACCATTCAGTCCTGACAAAACGTTTAGCTGTAGACACACGTTGCACCCTTCAGTCCTGACAAAACATTTAGCTGTAGACACACGTTGCACCCTTCAGTCCTGACAAAACGTTTAGCTGTAGACACACGTTGCACCATTCAGTCCTGACAAAACGTTTAGCTGTAGACACACGTTGCACCATTCAGTCCTGACAAAACGTTTAGCTGTAGACACACGTTGCACCATTCAGTCCTGACAAAACGTTTAGCTGTAGACACACGTTGCACCCTTCAGTCCTGACAAAACGTTTAGCTGTAGACACACGTTGCACCATTCAGTCCTGACAAAACATTTAGCTGTAGACACACGTTGCACCATTCAATCCTGACAAAACATTTAGCTGTGGACACACGTTGCACCATTCAGTCCTGACAAAACATTTAGCTGTAGACACACGTTGCACCATTCAGTCCTGACAAAACATTTAGCTGTAGACACACGTTGCACCATTCAGTCCTGACAAAACATTTAGCTGTAGACACACGTTGCACCATTCAATCCTGACAAAACGTTTAGTTGTGGACACACGATCAGATGTCTGCAGTTCAGACCCAGCCTGCTACATCAAAACTGACCTGTCCACTGTCCATCTTGTAGCACCAGTCATTCCTGTGTTGTCAGCTCAGAGTTTCATGTGTCCTGTTCTTGCCTCTTTGTTTCAAAACCTTGTGAGCACAGTGTTGTTCAGGCTCAAGAGTCTGTCAGTTCATTACTTGCCAATTCGGATGGAGCACGTAGAGAGTTATCTGAAGGTGATGACTCGTCAGACTTCAAGTTCCAAATCCTGAGACTCGTCAGACTTCAAGTTCCAAATCCTGAGGAAGCCAGCCATGGCACAACAGCATCAGCTGTGTCCATAACGTTTAAACCGATCAACTCTACAACACAGCATCAGCTGTGTCCATAACGTTTAAACTGATCAACTCTACAACACAGCCTCAGCTGTCTCCATAACGTTTAAACCGATCAACTCTACAACACAGCATCAGCTGTCTCCATAACGTTTAAACCGATCAACTGTACAACACAGCATCAGCTGTCTCCATAACGTTTAAACCGATCAACTGTACAACACAGCATCAGCTGTCTCCATAACGTTTAAACCGATCAACTCTACAACACAACATCAGCTGTCTCCATAACGTTTAAACCGATCAACTGTACAACACAATATCAGCTGTCTCCATAACGTTTAAACCGATCAACTCTACAACACAGCATCAGCTGTGTCCATAACGTTTAAACTGATCAACTCTACAACACAGCCTCAGCTGTCTGCATAACATTTAAACCGATCAACTCTACAACACAGCATCAGCTGTCTGCATAACGTTTAAACCGATCAAATCTGCAACACAGCATCAGTTGTCTCCATAACGTTTAAACCGATCAAATCTGCAACACAGCATCAGTTGTCTCCATAACGTTTAAACCGATCAACTGTACAACACAGCATCAGCTGTCTCCATAACGTTTAAACCGATCAACTGTACAACACAGCATCAGTTGTCTCCATAACGTTTAAACCGATCAACTGTACAACACAGCACCAGCTGTGTCCATAACGTTTAAACCGATCAACTCTACAACACAGCATCAGCTGTGTCCATAACATTTAAACCGATCAACTCTGCAACACAGCATCAGCTGTCTCCATAACATTTAAACCGATCAACTCTGCAACACAGCATCAGTTGTCTCCATAACGTTTAAACCGATCAACTCTACAACACAGCATCAGCTGTCTCCATAACATTTAAACCGATCAAATCTGCAACACAGCATCAGCGGTTACGATCCAGAAGAAAAATGGAAAAAAAGTAAGAACGCGTATTGAATATAACAAAACGAGCCAGGCTTAATCATTTTGTTATATGAAATTCGTGTTCTAATCGCATTTTTGTGTTTTTGTTTTTTGTTCGTATTTTTTTGAACGCTGGGGAACATTGTCAGTCCTAGGATAGGCTGTCAAGCACCAAGAGAAGTCAAACACTCCAACCCAGCGGGTCCCCGGGTGGCGGATAGGGGAATGCCCTGTAATGGGGTAGCTGCGAATATTCAATAAGCAGCCCCGGACCAAATCATGGGAGGCCCTTTGGCAAGGCCGAGCATCCATCAGCCACCCTTGCTAGGGTTACAGGGAAACCATGGACGCTGGACAGAGACGCCCAGGGTCACCTAGTTCAGTTAGAGAACTACTGCTCACACTTGTATGGAGTGGCGATCGCAAGTGCTCATATAACCAATGAAAGCAATGAAATGACACAGAATCAAAGAAATTTGGAGAAGAAGATTGATGGAGCATATACACGAATGCTGCTTGCAGCCCTGAACAAATCCTGGAGAGAACATCCAACTAACAAAGAGTTACATGTATATGGTAAGATCCCACCAATCAGTAAATCAATACGTCAACAAAGACTGCGCTTCGCGGGACACTGCTGGTGTAGCAAAGAAGAACTGGTGGGGGATGTTCTACTATGGAGACCCAGCCATGGCAAACAAAGACCAGGACGTCCAAAGAAGACCTTCATCGACCAACTGATGGATGATATGGGCTGTCAGTATGATGAACTACCTACTGCAATGTCTGACAGAGAAGGATGGAAGAAACGTGTCATGGATAGCCGAGCAAGCTCGACATGATGATGATGATGATGGCAGTGATTCAGATTTCAACGTAAGTTGTCTTCATGTTTGAGCCGATCGACACCAACTAACAACATCAACTGTCTTCATCAAATTAGAACTGACTGAACTAAAAGACACAACAGCAACGGTCTTCATCAAATTAGAACTGACTGAACTAAAAGACACAACATCAACTGTCTTCATCAAATTAGAACTGACTGAACTAAAAGACATCAACTGTCTTCATCAAATTAGAACTGACTGAACTAAAAGACACAACAACTGTCTTCATCAAATTAGAACTGACTGAACTAAAAGACACATCAACTGTCTTCATCAAATTAGAACTGACTGAACTAAAAGACACAACAACTGTCTTCATCAAATTAGAACTGACTGAACTAAAAGACACAACAACTGTCTTCATCAAATTAGAACTGACTGAACTAAAAGACACATCAACTGTCTTCATCAAATTAGAACTGACTGAACTAAAAGACACAACAACTGTCTTCACCAAATTAGAACTGACTGAACTAAAAGACACAACATCAACTGTCTTCATCAAATTAGAACTGACTGAACTAAAAGACATCAACTGTCTTCATCAAATTAGAACTGACTGAACTAAAAGACACAACATCAACTGTCTTCATCAAATTAGAACTGACTGAACTAAAAGACACACCAACTGTCTTCATCAAATTAGAACTGACTGAACTAAAAGACACAACACCAACTGTCTTCATCAAATTAGAACTGACTGAACTAAAAGACATCAACTGTCTTCATCAAATTAGAACTGACTGAACTAAAAGACATCAACTGTCTTCATCAAATTAGAACTGACTGAACTAAAAGACACAACATCAACTGTCTTCATCAAATTAGAACTGACTGAACTAAAAGACACAACAACTGTCTTCATCAAATTAGAACTGACTGAACTAAAAGACACAACAACTGTCTTCATCAAATTAGAACTGACTGAACTAAAAGACATCAACTGTCTTCATCAAATTAGAACTGACTGAACTAAAAGACACAACATCAACTGTCTTCATCAAATTAGAACTGACTGAACTAAAAGACATCAACTGTCTTCATCAAATTAGAACTGACTGAACTAAAAGACATCAACTGTCTTCATCAAATTAGAACTGACTGAACTAAAAGACACAACATCAACTGTCTTCATCAAATTAGAACTGACTGAACTAAAAGACATCAACTGTCTTCATCAAATTAGAACTGACTGAACTAAAAGACACACCAACTGTCTTCATCAAATTAGAAGTGACTGAACTAAAAGACACAACACCAACTGTCTTCATCAAATTAGAACTGACTGAACTAAAAGACACAACACCAACTGTCTTCATCAAATTAGAACTGACTGAACTAAAAGACATCAACTGTCTTCATCAAATTAGAACTGACTGAACTAAAAGACACAACATCAACTGTCTTCATCAAATTAGAACTGACTGAACTAAAAGACACATCAACTGTCTTCATCAAATTAGAACTGACTGAACTAAAAGACACAACACCAATTGTCTGAATGATGTTTGACATCTAAAAACAACAACAACATCAACTAACAACATCTGCCGTCTTCATTAACCCTCTGACTCCCGCACCCTGTGCACCAGCATACTGTGTTGCCAACAATGCCAGCAAAGCAAACACTTAACCCTTTGATTCCCTCACCCTATCCACCAGCTTCATGCAACCCATCTTTGCTGAAATACTGTAAGATGTCCAATAGGATTCTGTTCTGGACTATGTTCTCTGTTCTATGACTATGTCATCACGTCATTCCTGGGTTCCTTGTCATCACGTCATTCCTGGGTTCCTTGTCATCACGTCATTCCTGGGTTCCTTGTCATCACGTCATTCCTGGGTTCCTTGTCATCACGTCATTCCTGGGTTCCTTGTCATCACGTCATTCCTGGGTTCCTTGTCATCACGTCATTCCTGGGTTCCTTGTCATCATGTCATTCCTGGGTTCCTTGTCATCACGTCATTCCTGGGTTCCTTGTCATCACGTCATTTCTGGGTTCCTTGTCATCACGTCATTTCTGGGTTCCTTGTCATCACGTCATTTCTGGGTTCCTTGTCATCACGTCATTCCTGGGTTCCTTGTCATCATGTCATTCCTGGGTTCCTTGTCATCACGTCATTCCTGGGTTCCTTGTCATCACGTCATTTCTGGGTTCCTTGTCATCACGTCATTTCTGGGTTCCTTGTCATCACGTCATTCCTGGGTTCCTTGTCATCACGTCATTTCTGGGTTCCTTGTCATCACGTCATTTCTGGGTTCCTTGTCATCACGTCATTCCTGGGTTCCTTGTCATCACGTCATTTCTGGGTTCCTTGTCATCACGTCATTCCTGGGTTCCTTGTCATCACGTCATTTCTGGGTTCCTTGTCATCACGTCATTTCTGGGTTCCTTGTCATCACGTCATTTCTGGGTTCCTTGTCATCACGTCATTTCTGGGTTCCTTGTCATCACGTCATTCCTGGGTTCCTTGTCATCACGTCATTTCTGGGTTCCTTGTCATCACGTCATTTTTGGGTTCCTTGTCATCGCGTCATTCCTGGGTTCCTTGTCATCACGTCATTTCTGGGTTCCTTGTCATCACGTCATTTCTGGGTTCTTTGTCATCACGTCATTCCTGGGTTCCTTGTCATCACGTCATTTCTGGGTTCCTTGTCATCACGTCATTTCTGGGTTCCCTACTTTTCAAATTATCTTTGGGTTATTTACTTTTCAAATCAGTTCTAACTTCCAGATTTTTCAATTCATCTCTGGGTTCCTTGTGGGTTTCATGTCTAGTTTCAGTTTCAGTTTCAGTTTCAGTTTTTCAAGACAACGTCTCCGCGCTCGGAACGAATTCCATATGCACTAACGTCACAGGTGCCACGTGTATGGTGACCGTAGCACATGCCTTAAGCCTGCACATAAACCCATGAGCTGGCCAGGTCCTGAAGCCCTACCTAGACTGTGTTTTACCTAATCTATATTTTATACTGGTATTTTATCAGCCTACCACCGGAATAATCTTGGTTGAATGTAGATGACATGTGTATGTGTGTATCTTACCTTCAAAAACATACATATGAAATAGATAAATAATAATTAAAGGTCTGAATCACAACACAACTAGCTATTCTGTGTACACTCGTCTCACGTGACAGAACCCACCCACCCCTCTAGTCAATGCCCAGCCGTCTATCAACTAGGTGAAGACAATATTTTCTTAATCATAGATAGGTAAGTACTGTAAGTAAGTAAATAAGTAAGTAAGTAAGTAAGTAAGTAAGTAAGCAAGCAAGCAAGTGAGTAAGTAAGTGAATAAGAAGTAAGTAGGTGAATAAATAAATACAAAATAAAGGTGTATATAGATAAATAAACAGGTAAGAGATGAAAATAACAAATGACAGTAAATGCATGCATACATCCACATGCCCGCACACAGATATATACATGTCTATGTGTCCTGTAATGACTTCATTTCTACATGGCGACAGTCAGGTTGTCACTGTGTTCCTTGTGTAAACTGTCTGTATTATATGTTGTTCTGACTTTGTTCTGACTCGTATAAGTGTGTTGTGTGTGTGTGTGTGTGTGTGTGTGTGTGTGTGTGTGTGTGTGTGTGTGTGTGTGTGTGTTTGTGTGTGTGTGTGTGTGTGTGTGTGTGTGTGTGTGTGTGAGACAGCGAGAGAGAGAGAGAGAGACAGACAGACAGAGAAAAGAGAGAGAGAGAGAGAGAGAGAGAGAGAGCCAGCACATTGACAAACAGTGAAAACACACGCGTGTATGTGTGTGTGTGTGTGTATGTGTGTATATGTGTGTGTGTGTGTGTGTATGTGCGTGCATGTGTGTGTATGTGTGTGTGTGCGTGTGTGTGCACGCGCTCGCGTGAGTGTGTTTGAGCCTGCACGCGTCTTTTTGATGTTAGTTCTAATAGCAAACAACAATAAATCATCGCCTTTAGCAAATTACACTGTTACTCATGTTTCACTGTCACTGGTAACTGTGTTTTTATTCTGATGTTGGTGAGAATACTG
>JAPXFY010000022.1:2126592-2171592 GCA_030674185.1 Monoplex corrugatus | reverse complement strand
CTCACAACTGTATAACATTATCGGTTCTATATAACATTCAAGAACTCTTCTGATGTTAATTGATAGGCATTTGTTGGTAAGAATGCTTTTCATTTTATTGAATGCTGTTTTGGCTTGGCCGATTCTGCTGGCTATTTCTGATGTGCATCTCCTGTCTGGAGAGATGATCGTTCCCAGATATTTAAACTTATCAACCTGTCTCAAGGTTGTGCGTTTGCTGTTCTTTTGCATGAGGGGATTTCCTGTTTTTTACTGATTACAATGACTTCAGTTTCTTGCTATTTAGCCCCAACCCTTTACTTTTGCTTTCATTTTCTATTATATTCACAACTTTTGGTAGGTCCTTTCATTTTCTGCAATTAGCACGGTGTCATCTGCGTATCGAATGTTGTTTATCAATTTACGCCAACCTTTAATCCAGAGTATTCTTCTAAGTTTCTATGATGTTTTCGCTGTAAGTGAAAACAGATCTGGTGACAAAACAACTTGCCTGACTCTCTTTTGACATTTTGGAAAGAGCTTATATCGTTTTCTATTCATTGCAGTTGTTTGTTCTAATACATATTTTGATTATTCATAGATATTTTCCATCAAACTGAGTCTTTCTAGTTGGTTGATCAATTCTTCATGTTTTATCAATCGAAAATCTTGGTATAACCAGGAGGCGTTGTATATTGTCAGGTGAGTCACTGTCTTGAAGTTGGGTGTCATCAGCATAGAAGTGGTGTTTTATAGAGTGGGAGTTGATGATGGTCGACAGGGGGGAGGTGTAAGGAGTGAAAAGAACAGGGCCAAGGACCGATCCTTGTGGAACACCACAGGTCAGGTATGCAGGTTGAGAGTAAGTGCCATTGATGAGAACAGTTTGTTTTCTGTTTGATAGATATGAAGTGAACCAGGAGAGAGCAATGTCAGAGATGCCAAAAGTATGATGAAGTCTAGAAAGGAGAATACCATGATGAATGGTATCAAAGGCTGCAGACAGATCAAGGATGTGAGGAGAGAGACTTTGCCAGTATCAGTTGCAAGGAGGAGATTGTTGAGAATGTGTAGCAAGGCAGTTTCAGTGCTATGGCACTGGCGGTATGCTGACTGGAAAGGATTGAGGAGATTGTTGGCAGACAGGTGAGAGTTCAGTTGGTTGAGGACAACTTTTTCAAGCAGTTTTGACAAGAAAGAGAGATTAGAGATAGGCCGGTAATTTTTCAGTTCATTTGGGTCTAAATTGTATTTCTTGAGGAGAGGGTGAACAATAGTAGACTTGAAAGAATCTGGGACAGTTCCAGTTTGGAGAGAAGTGTTGATGATGTCAGTGATGAATGGGAGGAGCGTAGGGAGACAGTCAGAGTAGAGAGAACTGGAAGAGGATCCAGTTCGCAGGTGAGCTGGATCTGATGGAGATTGGAGACTGTTAGGCGAGACAGGTCAGGTAGGCAGGTTGAACTGTGAGGATCACTTTCACAGTTTAATGAACACATGGACTGCCAATTTTAGTTCATTACTGGTAAAGTATCAGGGTGCCACAGATAACAGTATACTTACATGGACTGCCACAGTATCACTAGTATGAGACATGGACTGCCACAGTATCAACTAGTATACTGAACATGGAACTGCCACAGTATCAAGTCTGAGTTTTACTAGATACACATGGAACTGCCACAGTATCACTGTAACAATGGAAGTACTACAATGGACTGCCACAGTATCAACTAGTATACATCACTTGCACAGTATCAACTGTTACACATGACTGCCACAGTATCAACTAGTATACTACACATGAACTGCCACAGTATCAACAGTATACACGACTGCCAATATCACAGTTAACATGACTGCCACAGTATCAACTAGTATACACATGACTGCCACAGTATCAACTAGTATACACATGAACTGCCACAGTATCAACTAGTATACACATGAACTGCCACAGTATCAACAAAAAGTATACAACACTGAACTGCCACAGTATCAACTAGTATACACATGACTGCCAGTATCAACTAGTATACACTGAACTGCCACAGTATCAACTACCTCTCCATTATCTCAGTCACATGCCACGTGGTAACACATCTCATTATGATGTCGCTGTGTTTCAGCTTTTGATTTGCTTTCCCCTTCGCAAGTTTATGTATTCATGATTTCCCACATGGTATGTTTTATAATGTTCAGTCTGTGTATTATTTATGACACTGGAAAAATCCCCAAAGACATGTCAAAATCAATTTTCATTGCACTTCCAAAGAAGACAGGGGTTATAGAATGCGAACTCCATCGCACAATCAGCTTGATGTGTCATATAACAAAACTCCTATTAAGAATAATCATGATGAGGACAAGGAATAGAATCAAAAGAGAAATAGCAAAAGAACGGTGTGGATTTGTGGAAGGGAGAGGAGCTATTAATGCCATATACATCATAAGAACTATCATAGAGAGGTCAATCGAGATTAATAAGGATTTTATATTTATGCTTTGTTGATTATACCAAGGCTTTCGATCGGGTAAGACATGATGAATAGATCAACCAACTAGAAAGACTCAGTGTTGATGGAAACGCTCTACGAATAATCAGAAATATGTATTGGAAACAAACAGCTGTAATGAGAATAGAAAACGATATAAGCTTTTTTCCAAAATAACAAAAGAGGAGTCAGACAGGGTTATATGTTGTCACCAGATCTGTTTTCACTTTACGATGAAAACATCATGAGAAACCTAGAAGAAGACACTGGATTAAAGTGTGGAGGAAAAATGATAACAACATTCGATACGCAGATGACACCGTGCTAATTGCAGAAAATGAAATGGACCTACAAAACCTTGTGAATATACTTGAACTAGAAAGCAAAGGTAAGGGGTTGGAACTAAACAGCAAGAAGACTGAAGTCATGGTGATCAGTATAAACATGAAATCCCGTCATACAAAATAACAGGAAAGGGCACAACCTTGAAACAGGTTGATAAGTTTAAATATCTGGGAACGATCATTTCACCAGACGGCATATGCACATCGGAAATAGCCAGCAGAATTGGCCAAGCCAAAACAGCATTCATGAAAATGAAAAGCATTCTTACCAACAAATGCTTATTAATTGATATCAGGAAAAGAGTTCTTGAATGTTATATAGAACCGATAATGTTATACGGTTGTGATGCGTGGGCAGTCAACAAGCAAAGCCAGAACAAGATTGAGGCAGCCGAGATGTGGTTTCTAAGAAGAATGTGGAGAGTTCCATGGACAACAAAGAAAACAAACGAGACAGCCTTGATGGAGGCAGACACAAGAAGATCATTGATAAGGAAGATTAGGAAAAGACAGGCAACATTTATTGGCCATTGTATGACGAAACAGGAATTCGAGCATCTGGTCACAACAGGAAAGCTGGAGGGAAAGAGAGCACCAGGTAGACCCAGGGAGAAGATATTGGACGGACTTGCAGAGTGGCCGAAGACAAAGAGGGTGGAAGAGGTGCTTGAGGGAACAAGGGATAGAAACAAATGGAAGGCCATGATCGCCAACTCTATGTGGCAAGGCACTTGATGATGATGATGATGACGATGATGATGATGATGATAATGATGACGTATATGTTTATGACCATTAGTTACAATTTAATATTAGAGTTTTTTCCCAGAACGTTAAGAGTTTCACCAGACAGTGCATTTCATAATGTCCAGTTTATAAGTTCGTTTATGATTTTCACTGTCTTATGTCTGTTATTCATTTTCTCCACAACTTTAAAGCTGATATATGTTTTATATTTTTCAGTCTACATATCAGGTTATATTGTTTTTGGTTTTATTTCTGTTATTTGCTTTTTTTCTCAAGCTTACCTCTTTAGAATTTTATGCACAATATATATGTTATGATTTTCGGTTTGTATTTTTGTTTGTAATATTCATGGTTTTACTTTTATCGTTTGTCTACAAGAACAAAATGACTGATCCACTGAACATCAGTGACCTCTGTCCGGGTGTAGACTACATCATGAATCAGAACCAACAAACCTCACAGTCCTACAGGTCAATGTGTCAGATTGCTGGTATCGCTTGATTTCACAGACCAGCAGGGAGTGGTGTATGGGATATGTGAAAAGTTCACTACTTTCTGTCTTCTACACGTGGAGGTGCCACAGGGTATGTTGGTACGAGCTCATGTTGAACAGTTGGAATATCACTGTGATTTCAGGGACTGGGAAACAAAGATATTTGATAGAAAGCCTGCTTATGGACGGGACTCAGTTATACACAGGTTGGAATGCAATTATTTTTCTGAGAAAGAACAGAATGTCGAGTCATCTGCAAACTGCATGTATATCAAACATTCTAACAATCCCAGAGTAAGAATAAAATTCAAAGCAGTGACAGACCACAGACTGCTTACAGTATATACGTTGCCACATTCTGGATATGTCATTTTGCCAAATCAGAATTCCTTCACCTCTTCCTATGAGAGTGTCTGGGAAGAACTGAAAACATCTCCTGGCTGTGTTATTATGCTCAGCTTTCCCATCATGTCTTACAGGACCTGTGTCATGCATGCAGAAGTGCTGTACATAAATCCCAATACAAGTCACCAGTGTGTTACATATCTTTGTGATTTTGACACACGAGTCTTTCACACTCCCTGTCTTCGAATTCGTTTTAGGAAAGTTCACGATTTCAGCTCAGCAAAGGTGATGTTTTCTTTTCTGTGTGAAATCGGTCATCCCTCAAAACTACCCAGTGGTCTGTTCAACTGTTCTGTAAATCACTATTCCAGCTTTAGACATCACCTGGACTGTAACCTGAAGACAGAGTGTGAAGATGGACAGGATGAAACAGAACACTGTCCCTTCAGCAGTCCTGGCTGTAAAGGCATGGTGGCCTCACGTAACAAGTGTTTCCAGTACATCCAACAAAAGAGATTTTTACCATCCCAGGTAGCAGAATACGAGTGTCAGAAGAGGGGTGGATCACTGGCTATAATAAAAACGAGAGAAGAAGTGAATGATTTCCTACACCTGTTCAAATATCACGTGGAAGTGCATGTATATGTGGGATGCACTTCAGGCTGGTACTCTGTGCCTTTCATGTACAGAAAATTTCGTAAGTGGTCTGATAAAACTATGGTCTACAATATGATTCTCTTCATTTCAAGAAGACACTACCTCAATGATTATTTCCGAAGGAGTTATCATTACAAACCTCATATAAATGTCGTAAGTTGGGCACTTTTTAATATGGTACTTACTGGATTGTTTGACAGCACAATGTCGTATGTCGACACAGTGTGTGAGACAAAAGTACAGTCAGAAAATCTGAGTGCTGTCCACACTGTGCAGTTCCCTGACTTACAGTCATCTCAGTCCATCTTCACACAGACACAGCAGGTCTTGTTTGTCTGTCCTGAGGGTCACCTGACACACTCGTTATTCATGTGTGATTCTGACCATCATACTGTCCTGACAAAGCAGTCACAGTTTGGTGTTTATTGGAACATGAGTACAAAGACAAACAGGACATCAGTTGTTTCTGAAGAACATGCTGTAGTGGACATGTTTGTCTGTGATGATGATAGGACAACACTGCCTTACACTGTGGTGTGTGACTTCAGACACGACTGTCCAGATCACAGTGATGAGTCATTCTGTCAACATCCTTCATGCACTGGTTTTCTGTGCACCAATGGCCAGTGTGTATTAAACAGCCAAAATTGTAACGAATTGTCAAATTGTCTGGATGATTCTGACGAAGTAAACTGTCCCCGAACAAGGAAGTGGAAGCATTATGAAGCAAACATGCAGCAACGACTCATCATCAACCTGGATGGTACAGGTTACTTTACTCAGCAACTGATGACATCTCATCAGTCTTGTCCTGATTCTCATTACTGGTGTACAGAGGACTGGTTGTACTGTCTCCCTGTCTACACTCGATGTAACGGATTTTCTGACTGTATATATGGTGAGGATGAACAAGAATGTGAGACATTCACCTGTCCTGGTTTCTACCGATGTCGTGGTTCTAAAGTTTGTGTTCATGGAGATCATCTGTGTGATGGCTGGGGTCAGTGTCCACAAAGTGATGATGAATGGCTGTGTGATATGACCTGTCCTGATGGCTGTCAATGTCAAGGTCACTCCTTCTTATGTGCCCAGGCTGTCTGTGCAGACCTCTTTCCACAGCTTCGCTACATGGACGCCACAGGCTCAGGAATGACGCTAACTGATTTCAGTAACAACACATATCTCATTCATCTGAGTCTTTCCTACTGTTCTCTAGTCAATATATCAAGTGTGAAGCTTCCCAACCTACAATACCTTGATCTGACCTACAACCATCTGACCAATGTTAATATGAATGATTTTCATGAACTATCAAATTTAAGGATTCTGATTTTAGCACACAACCCTTTGGTGTTCTTGGCAAGTAAACCGTTTATTCATATTCTTTACTCACTGAGAAAAATAGATGTATCAAACACACGTCTTGAACTATTTAGTAGTGACCTATCTAGGTGCTTGCTCAAGCTGAAACATTTGAATGTGTCTTTTTGTGCCATCAGTGTCATAGGGTCTAACAGTTTTGAATATATTCCAGAGCTGACTGAACTAGACACACGAGGAAATCCACTCAGTGACTTTCGTTTGGATTTTATGTCAGAACTGAATTATCTGAAACAGATGTTTTCTTCAAACTTTAGATTTTGTTGTAAAAGTGTACTTCCATTGACATCAAATAAAATCAGTTGTCTAGCACCACAGCCTGTGTTTACATCATGTGAACATCTGTTGCCAACTGAACTGTCCAGACTTGTCTTTTGGTTGGTCAGCATGACTGCCATTATCGGTAATTGGCTTTGTTTCGTTGCTCAGTTCTTTGTTCAGAAAATATTTGCAGACATTTTTATGAGGTTCACAGCCCATTTGCAGGTGGCTAAGTTTTTTATGGGAGTCCACACAAGTATCGTTACAGGAGCTAATGAAATATTCTATGGAAGATACGTCTTCTTTGAAAAATCATGGACCAACAGTGTGACTTGCAAGGTTGCTGGTTTTCTTTCCTTTCTGTCCAGTGAGATGTCAGTTCTGATCCTCTGGTTCATGACACTGGATCACATCATTGTCCTTTGTTTCCCCTCAACTAGGTGGACATTCAATAGACGTCTGACAGCTGCATCTTGTCTAGTGACGTGGTGTGTTGGATTTTTGTTGTCTGTGATACCTTTTCTTCCTGGACTGTCACACTGGGGCGTTGATGGCCAGTCTGGTCTGTGTCGTCTGGTTTTGTCTGAAGACAACATCTCCAAACAAGAGTCCCGGTGGTTCACAGTTATTGCTGTATTCAACTGTACCCTGTACTCAGTGTTAGTTGCTGGTCAGGTCATCATCTACAGACGAACACCAAACTTTGATGAAATTATAGTTGATTCCACAAAGAGAGAGATTAATTCTTCAATCTACCTGTTACTCAACCCACTGCTGTACATGTGGACTGTTGTAACACAGCGGCAACAACAAACACTGGAAAAAAGACTGTTTCGTAAGTTTAAGTCCGGGATTTCTTTGTCAGAGAATACAAGATAAATAATCAGTTCTCATGATGTATCTCTGTTTGTGTTTTAATCTTTCTGGGAGACAGAGACGCACACAAAACACAAGTGGTATAATAACATAGCCATAAGCCATGGCAGTATGGTGAAGATACTGTTCACAAATATGGACAAAGCACAACCAAAATGAGACACTGATATGTACAAAGCATTAAATCATGTAACTGATTAACTGGCAGCGAATTCTCTTTTTCTGAATGATGGATGCTGAAATGTGACAAATGTTTTTATACTACCTTGTTGTTTCAAGACGATAACAGAATTATATAAAACAAATCGTGTTATCTGAAGTACTTACCAGGAATAAACTGTTTTCAAACCGGTTGAAGGACTGGACAACATACACAAAGTGGACTGAGTTAACAAGGAATACCCCGAGGTATACAGCAGCAGAACGACACAATGGACTAAAGCATCAATATGTGTATAAGTACTGTAGTATGTGTATAAACACTGTAGTATGTGTATAAGTACTGTAGTATGTGTATAAACACTATAGTATGTGTATAAGTACTGTAGTATGTGCATAAACACTGTAGTATGTGTATAAGTACTGTAGTATGTGTATAAACACTGTAGTATGTGTATAAACACTATAGTATGTATATAAGTACTGTAGTATGTGTATAAGTACTGTAGTATGTGTATAAGTACAGTAGTATGTGTATAAGTACTGTAGTATGTGTATAAACACTATAGTATGTATATAAGTACTGTAGTATGTGTATAAGTACTGTAGTATGTATATAAGTACTGTAGTATGTGTATAAGTACTGTAGTATGTGTATAAACACTATAGTATATCTATAAGTACTGTAGTATTTGTATAAGTACTGTAGTATGTATATAAACACTGTAGTATGTGTATAAACACTATAGTATGTGTATATGTACTGTAGTGTGTGTATAAACACTGTAGTATGTGTATAAGTACTGTAGTATGTATATAAGTACTGTAGTATGTGTATAAGTACTGTAGTATATGTATAAGTACTGCAGTGTGTGTATAAGTACTGTAGTATGTGTATAAGTACTGTAGTATGTGTATAAACACTGTAGTATGTGTATAAACACTGTAGTATGTGTATAAACACTGTAGTATGTGTATAAGTACTGTAGTATGTGTATAAGTACTGTAGTATGTGTATAAGTACTGTAGTATGTGTACAAGTATTGTAGTATGTGTATAAATACTGTATTATGTGTATAAGTACTGTAGTATGTGTATAAGTACTGTAGTATTGTATAAACACTGTAGTGTGTGTATAAGTACTGTAGTATGTGTATAAGTACTGTAGTATATGTATAAGTACTGTAGTACGTGTATAAGTACTGTAGTATGTGTATAAGTACTGTAGTATGTGTATAAGTCCTGTAGTATGTGTATAAGTACTGTAGTATGTGTATAAGTACTGTAGTATGTGTATAACTACTGTAGTGTGTGTATAAGTACTGTAGTATGTGTATAAGTACTGTAGTATGTGTATAAGTACTGTAGTATGTGTATAAACACTGTAGTATGTGTATAAGAACTGTAGTGTGTGTATAAGTATTGTAGTATGTGTATAAGTATTGTAGTATGTGTATAAGTACTGTAGATTGTGTATAAGTACTGTAGTATGTGTATAAACACTGTAGTATGTGTATAAGTACTGTAGTATGTGTATAAGTACTGTAGTATGTGTATAAATACTGTAGTATGTGTATAAGTACTGTAGTATGTGTATAAACACTGTAGTATATGTATAAGTACTGTAGTATGTGTATAAACACTGTAGTATATGTATAAGTACTGTAGTATGTGTATAAGTACTGTGGTGTTTGTATAAACACTGTAGTATGTGCATAAGTACTGTAGTAGTGTATAAGTACTGTGGTGTGTGTATAAGTACTGTAGTATGTGTATAAACACTGTAGTATGTGTATAAGTACTGTAATATGTGTATAAGTACTGTAGTGTGTTTATAAGTACTGTAGTATGTGTATAAACACTGTAGTATGTGTATAAATACTGTAGTATGTGTATAAGTACTGTAGTATGTGTATAAACACTGTAGTATATGTATAAGTACTGTAGTATGTGTATAAACACTGTAGTATGTGTATAAGTACTGTAGTATGTGTATAAGTACTGTAATTGTGTATAAACACTGTAGTATGTGCATAAGTACTGTAGTAGTGTGTATAAGTACTGTGGTGTGTGTATAAGTACTGTAGTATGTTATAATACTGTAGTGTGTGTATAAGTACTGTAGTATGTGTATAAGTACTGTAGTGTGTGTATAAGTACTTTAGTATGTGTATAAGTACTGTAGTGATGTGTATAATTACTGTAGTGTGTGTATAAGTACTGTAGTTGTGTATAAGTACTGTATGTGTTATAAGTATTGTAGTTGTGTATAAGTACTGTGGTATGGTATAAGTACTGTAGTGTGTGTATAAGTACTGTAGTATGTGTTAGAACTTGTAGTATGTGTATAAGTACTGTATAGTGTTAAGTACAGTAGTATGTGTATAAGTACTGTAGTATGTGTATAAGTACTGTAGTATGATCACATTCCATCGGTTAGACTGACAGTATTTGTTTTACAATTTGATCAGACAGAATCAAGCCTCAGTTGTCATTAAAGGTAAACATACCAGCCATTTGTTTTTAAAGGTCTGCAGATTCCACGTTAGTTTCACATTGTACATGTGATATTTTGTAAGAACACATTTTTTATAAGGGGTTACGTTTGGTACAGTCTTTTCTTACTTACATTTAATATTTCATTTTTCCGAGAAGGATAATTGAATTAAATACTGAATCTGTGCGCATAGTTTCCTCAACACTAAATGATACCATATTTTCAGTGAACACCAAATGATACCATGTTTTCAGTGAATCTGATATTTGCACAGGTGATACAGTCTGATTTTATGATTTCTTTTATCTTACCCCAGAATCTTTTCGTATGTAAATATTTCCAAAACATATGATCAACACTGTCTTGTGTTTAAAAAAAACTCACAGTAAAAGCTTTTCACAAGTCCCATTTCTTTCAACACCACAATAGTTCCAATAACTCTATGTATAGTACATACCTGTACCCATTTAAGTTTGATTCTTATATTCTAGAGATTTCATAGAACTTTTTTCCATGGAACATTTGTTCCCAATTTCTCTAACCATTTACAGCAAGACTTGGTAGTTTGTCTTCTGTTGTAAATATTCCATCGTATAACCTTGCTGATGTTGATCAGAGTAAATTGCTTTCAGTGCTGCAGTGAGAGAGAAAGAGATAGAGGTGTGTGTGTGTGTGTGTGTGTGTGTGTGTGTGTGTGTGTGTGTGTGTGTGTGTGTGTGTGTGTGTGTGTGTGTGTTTTATTGTGTATTTTCTTGGTATGTGTATGTTTATCGAGGTGAACAAGGATTTATATTTATGCTTTGTTGACTATACCAAGGCTTTCGATCGGGTAAGACATGAAGAATTGATCAACCAACTAGAAAGACTCAATATTGATGGAAAAGATCTACGAATAATCAGAAATAGTATTGTGAACAAACAGTTGCAATGAAATAAAAAAACGATATAAGCTCTTTCCAAAACATCAAAAGAGGAGTCAGACAGAGTTGTGTTTTGTCACCAGATCTGTTTTCACTTTACAGCAAAAACATCATGAGAAACCTAGAGGAAGACCCAGGATTAAAGGTTGGAAGAAAAATGATAAACAATATTCGATACGCAGATGACACTGTGCTAATTGCAGAAAGTGAAAGGGACCTTCAAAACCTTGTGAGTATACTTGAAATAAAAAGCAAAGATAAGAAGCTGGAACTAAACAAAAGGAAGACTGAAGTCATGGTGATCAGTAAAAAACATGAAATCCCGTCATGCAAAATAACAGCAAACGGCACAACCTTGAGACAGGTTGATCAGTTTAAATACTGGGAGCGATAATTTCACCAGACGGCAGATGCACATCAGAAATAGCCAGCAGAATCGGCCAAGCCAAAACAACATTCAAGAAGATGAAAGCATTCTTACCAACAAATGCCTATCAATTAACATCAGGAAGAGAGTTCTTGAATGTTATACAGAATCAATACTGTTGTGGGGTTGCGAGGCGTGGACAGTCAACAAGCAAAGCCAGAACAAGATTGAGGCAGCTGAGATGTGGTTTCTAAGAAGATGTGGAGAGTTCCATGGACAGCAAAGAAAATAAACGAGACAGTCTTGATGGAGGCAGACACAAGAAGATCATTGATAAGGAAGGTTAGGAAAAGACAGGCAACATTTATTGGCCATTGTATGACGAAAGAGGAATTCGAGCACCTGGTCACAACAGGAAAGCTGGAGGGAAAGAGATCACCAGGTAGACCCAGGGAGAAGATATTGGACGGACTTGCAGGGTGGCCGAAGACAAAGAGGATGGAAGAGGTGCTTGAGGGAACAAGGGATAGAAACAAATGGAAGGCCATGATCGCCAACTCTATGTGGCAAGGCACTTGATGATGATGATGATGATGATGACGATGATGATGATGATGATAATGATGACGTATATATGTTTATGACCATTAGTTACAATTCAATATTAGTGTTTTTTCCCAGAACGTTAAGAGTTTCACCACACAGTGCATTTCATAATGTCCAGTTTATAAGTTCGTTTATGATTTTCACTGTCTTATGTCTGTTATTCATTTTCTCCACAACTTTAAGCTGTTATATGTTTTATATCTTTTAGTCTACATATGAGATTATATTGGTTTTGGTTTTATTTCTGATATTTGCTTTTTTTTCTCAAGCTTACCTCTTTAGAATTTTATGCACAATATATATGTTATGATTTTCGGTTTGTATTTTTGTTTGTAATATTCATGGTTTTACTTTTATCGTTTGTCTACAAGAACAAAATGACTGAACATCAGTGACCTCTGTCCGGGTATAGACTACATCATGAATCAGAACCCAACAAACTTCACAGTTATACAGAATCAATACTGTTGTGCGGTTGCGAGGCGTGGACAGTCAACAAGCAAAGCCAGAACAAGATTGAGGCAGCTGAGATGTGGTTTCTAAGAAAGATGTTGAGAGTTCTATTGACAGCAAAGAAAATAAACGAGACAGTCTTGATGGAGGCAGACACAAGTAGATCAGTCATAAGGAAGATTAGGAAAAGACAGGCAACATTCATAGGCCATTTTATGAGGAAAGGGGAATTGGAATACCTGGTCACAACGGGAATGCTGGAGGGAAAGAGAGCACTGGGTAGACCAGGGAGAAGATGCTAGACAGACTTGCAGAGTGGCTGAAGACAAGGAGGATGAAATAGATGCTTGAGGCAACAAGAAATAGAGACAAATGGAAGTCCATAATCGCCTACGCCATCCGGCAAGGCACCTATTGATGATGATGATGTGTATGTTTCGGTTTGTCTTTTGTGTGTATGCCTCAATAGACTGCTTACGTCCAATGAAAGGAAATAATTTACATTCATTTTGTATTTTCTGTTGAATTTATCGTGTGTCGACTATTATTTAAAATAAGCGTGCATTGCAATAGACTCCTTTTTGAAAATATTTATTATCTTTCACTCACATTGCAAGCGTTATGGTTCATATGTTTCTTGCTATGCTAATGCAATATGTGTAGAGTAGCAAAGAGTAGCAGAAAAAAGGTCTTATGGGATCTAGTGCCTGTGTCCTGGAGTTATAAAGTGTTTGGAGTTTGAAGACCCTAAGATCTGTGACGCTACAGATAGGTCAGACAATATGTCAGACAATTCACTCTCACAGACAGATAGGTCAGACAATTCACTGACACAGATAGATAGGACAGACAATTCACTGACACAGACAGATAGGTCAGACAATTCACTGACACAGATAGATAGGTCAGACAATTCACTGACACAGACAGATAGGTCACACAATTCACTGACACAGAGAGATAGGTCAGACAATTGACTGACACAGACAGAGAGGTCAGATAATTCACTGACACAGATAGATATGTCAGACAATTCACTGACACAGATAGATACGTCAGACAATTCACTGACACAGACAGATAGGTCAGACAATTCACTGACACAGACAGATAGGTCAGACAATTCAATGACACAGACAGAGAGGTCAGATAATTCACTGACACAGATATATATGTCAGACAATTCACTGACACAGATAGATAGGTCAGACATTTCACTGACACAGATAGATAGGTCAGACAATTCACTGACACAGATAGATAGGTCAGACAATTCACTGACACAGATAGATAGGTCAGACAATTCACTGACACAGATAGATAGGTCACACAATTCACTGACACAGAGAGATAGGTCAGACAATTCACTGACACAGACAGATAGGTCAGACAATTCACTGACACAGACAGATAGGTCAGACAATTCATTGACACAGAGAGATAGGTCAGACAATTCACTGACACAGACAGATAGGTCAGACAATTCACTGACACATAGAGATAGGTCAGACAATTCACTGACACAGACAGATAGGTCAGACAATTCACTGACACAGACAGATAGGTCAGACAATTCACTGACACAGACAGATAGGTCAGACAATTCACTGACACACATAGATAGGTCAGACAATTCACTGACACAGAGAGATAGGTCAGACAATTCACTGACACAGACAGAGAGGTCAGACAATTCACTGACACAGAGAGATATGTCAGACAATTCACTGACACAGACAGATAGGTCAGACAATTCACTGACACAGAGAGATAGGTCAGACAATTCACTGACACAGACAGAGAGGTCAGACAATTCACTGACACAGACAGATAGGTCAGACAATTCACTGACACAGAGAGATAGGTCAGACAATTCACTGACACAGACAGAGAGGTCAGATAATTCACTGACACAGATAGATATGTCAGACAATTCACTGACACAGATAGATATGTCAGACAATTCACTGACACAGATAGATAGGTCAGACAATTCACTGACACAGATAGAAAGGTCAGACATTTCACTGACACAGATAGATAGGTCAGACAATTCACTGACACAGATAGATGGGTCAGACAATTCACTGACACAGATAGATATCAGACATTCATGACACAGATAGATAGGTCAGACAATTCACTGACACAATAGATAGGTCAGACGGAATTCATGACACAGATAGGTCAGACAATTCACTGACACAGACAGATAGGTCAGAAAATTCACTGACACAGATAGATAGGTCAGACAATTCACTGACACAGATAGAGGTCAGGCATTCACTGACACAGATAAGAGTCAGGATAATTCACTGATACAGGTAGGGAGGAACAACAGCCTCTAGAACCAGAAAGCTAAACCTCTTGTACTTCTTTCATTTGAGTTTAATGTATTGCAAATCACCCATTGTCTGATAGAGTTAAAAACACATTCTAGATATTGAAATATTAATCAAGAAAACACACAAAGGCGCAGACATTTGGTGATAATTCTGAATGGCTATACCATTAACATTACACAATAAGGCACAGCACATGTTTTTGTGGCTACTTTTTAGTACGGACATTGAAACAGCTTATATACAATACACTGTATCACTGATTCCCATGTATAGATATAGGGAAAAAACAGTGCATTTAAAATGTGTTTGCGCTTGCTTTGATTTTTTCTTCTCAGTTGAAATCAAGAAAAGTCCTGACTGCCAAGGTATGGTTGATTTATGCAACCGTTGCTACAAATTTGATGGCAGTAAAAAACGCAACTACAAGGAAGCTAAAGAGTACTGTAGGTCAGTGGGGGCTATATTGGGTGCACCTAAGTGTCAGCATTATTGGTCCCATTTATTTCCTGTTTTCAATGAAATGTGTTCGCTTGAGCAGAGTGTTTGGACTGGTTTGTCCATTGATCATACGTCTGTACACGGCATGTACAGAAACAATCCCATCAGTGAAGACAGAACAGTCTTCTTTCTGGGAAATTGGGTCTCCAGAGAATCATATGAATGGAAGAAAAGCTGCATCACTGATACGTGTACGACAGAAAAACACTACAAGTTACTGTGAAGGATATAAAATCGTACACAGTCTGTGAATTCATGAAAGCAAAGAGTACAGACCCCCTGCACCCATCCACAGTGATATCACTGAACAGAACACAACGTTTATTCCCCTTGAAACAACAATCCCTGACGATATGTCCTGATGGTCACGTGACACACACATTTCTACGTTGTGGTTCACACCAGTATGATGTGTGTGGTCAACGTCACACATCTTGTAGTTTTTCTGATCACTTGTCACACACACATGGTGGGTTTGATTCAACAGACCAGTCTGTCCATTCTGTTCCTCTGTTTACCTGTGATGATGACGTCACCACGCTGTCATACACCCTGATATGTAACTTTATACCTGACTGTAACGATAACAGTGATGAGTCTTTCTGTAAACGTCCTCCTTGTGTTCATATGTTTACCTGTACTAACGGTCAGTGTGTGTCCTATGATGTTGTCTGTGACCACGTGCCCCATTGTCTGGATGAATCAGATGAAACACATTGTTTGGAATCAAGACAATTGAAGTTCATGGTCCTATGACTTTCCTGCACTCATCCAGTTTGATGGTATCAATCATTTTACTTCAACCCACATGGACAAGAATAAATCTTGTCCTGACAGCCACTATCGTTGTCCTGATAAGTTAAGCAACTGTCTGCCTGTCTTCACACGATGCAATGATGTGTACGACTGTCTGGACCATGAGGACGAAGTGGGATGTGAAGATATGAAGTGTCCAGGTTTGTTCCGATGCAGAACATCCACAACCTGTCTACATGGTGACCACCTGTGTGATGGCTGGCCTCACTGCCCACTGCATGATGATGAATTGTCGTGTGATGTCACCTGTCCTGTGGGTGTCTGTGTCAAGGTCACACATTCCTGTGTCATCAGCCTTTCTCTGCTCATCTCTTCCCACAGCTCCGTTACTTGGATGTCACAGGTACAGGAATGAATCTGTCTGATGTGAGTAATCACTCCTATCTTGTTCGTCTGATTCTTGTCCAGTGTTCTTTGACTGTCTTGTCCAGCATGAAGTTGTCCAACTTGCAGTTTCTTGATCTTACTGGCAACAACTACAACATGTCAACATGACTTATTTTTTGCTTAGAAAATCTACAGACACTGTCCCTGTCCAACAATCCTATCACCTCACTCTACTCTGATCCCTCGTCTGCCATTCAGCAAATCACACTTACAATGATTGATATGTCACACACCACTCTGACAGTGTTCGATGCTGAAACATTGTCCATGTTTTCACGCTTACAGAAACTGAATTTAACTTACACCACCATTCATACATCAGCCCTGGAGGTTTTAAGTTTACACCACAGTTAGCTGAATTGTACATGGCAGGCAGTCCTGTGAAAACATTTCCATCTGACCTATTGAAAGACCTTTCCCATCTCAACGTCATGTCAACACTTAATTATAAACTGTGCTGCAATGAAATACTACCACATAACTTTGATGTTTCGCACTGTCATGCCCCACAAGACGAAATTTCATCGTGTGAAGATTTACTTCAATCAGCAATGTACCGGGGGTTTCTCTGGCTGATCAGCTGTCTGTCAGTGCAGGTAACATCTTTTGTTTTGTTGTACGTTTGTGTGCACAGAAGAAAACTTCTTCGAGTGGCTTCAGTGTGTTTGTCACCAACCTGACCATGGCTGACTTCCTGATGGGTATATACATTGCTATTATTGGTGTGGCTGATGAACTGTTCCGTGGTAGATACCTTTATTATGAAGACACATGGACAAGCAGTGTGGCCTGTAAGGTGGCTGGTTTTCTGTCTCTGCTGTCCAGTGAAGTATCAGCTCTGACTATCTGGCTCATCACACTGGATCGTTTCATTGTCCTTCACTTTCCATTCAGCACTTTGCGATTTGAGAGAACATCAGCAGCAGTGGCTTGTCTGCTGACTTGGTTAGTTGGCTGGCTTGTTGCCTTGTTGCCTTTACTTCCAATGACATCACACTGGGAGTTCTACAGTCAGACAGGTATCTGTATTCCACTTCCAGTTACTCGAAAATCTTTTAAAGGGCGAGTGTATTCCTTTGGTGTTTTGATCGTCTTTAACTTCATTCTGTTTGTGCTGATCTCAGCTGGCCAAGCTTTTATCTACTGGTCAGTACAGAAGAATGCACTGAGAACTAACACGACCAAAGCATCACGAGACATGACCATAGCACGGCGGTTGATCACTGTTGCTGTAACAGACTTCATGTGTTGGTTTCCCATAGGACTGTGTGGATTTTTGGCATGGCCGATACTCCCATACCTGGAGAGGTGAACGTGCTTTGGCTATCTTTGTACTGCCCTTAAACTCTGCTCTGAATCCTTTTGTATATACCTTTAACACACTGTCAGAAAAACGAAGAAAATCCAAGGAATCTAAACTGTTCAATTGGCTGGAATCCCATGCTGATTTGCTAAGAAAACCCTAACAGTTTGGTCTTGACGTTTGACAAAAACTGACATCAGCATTTAATATAGTTCAACCCTGTCTAGCTTTACGGCCTGACCAACCTTCCCAGCCAAAAGTTTTGGTAGTTCTTCAATAATAGGAAAGGGGTTAAACTCTGATATCTTCTAACATATTGACCAAGATGCGTGAAATTTTGCACAGTGACTTAAAAGAGATTTTTCTACGGTGCAGTAATATATATTTGAAAAGACAAACGCTTTTTCCCTACTTTTTGTGTGTTTTTTATAATTGTGGATTTATGATTTCCTAAGCATTGCAACATGTAGGATGCCTATGAAGTAAAGCAATCAAAGGTGAAATGTCCTCTCAGAAATTCAGATGCCAGCGTCAAATGGAGGAGATCAGAAAGCAGGAAAAGGATTCTGAAGAAACAAATGAAGGCTGCTTCAGAATTTGAGAAGCAAAGGTTAGAGAAACTATGGACAGACCTCAAAGAGAAACGTAACGCCCTTAGCAAAGCAGAACCAACGAGAAGAAGCAAAAAGAAGACAACCCAGGATCGCTTCTTTAAAGACTTCTTCCAACTCGCCAGGAATCAGTTTGAGCAGCCCTAATCCGGGGTACTCACAGTGGACAAAGATACTCTGGAACAGCACCCTAGAAAACATATTCCAACCCTCACAGTAAGCCACAGCTTGAAATCCAGGATCTGGTTTGCCCGCGATGCCAAAGAAAATGTTTACTAACAAGCCACCGACACTGGATGAAGTAAAGAAAGTGATGGAGAAAGCCAGAGTCAAATCATCACCTGGGCCTAACGGAATACCTTACCTATTGTACAAGAAGTGTCCCAGTGTCCTGAGTGGCTCCACAAACTGATAAGATCAGCATGGAGGAACATGAAGATCAGCAACCAATGGATGATAGCTGATGGAGTGTACATTCCAAAAGAACAGAACTCAAGTGATATCAGCCAGTTCAGACCAATATCACTTCTGAACGTTGAAGGCAAAATCTTTTCCGTCATGGCAGCAAGACTGATCAAATACCTACTGATAAACGAGTACCTGGATTTGTCAGTCCAAAAGGAGCATCCCAGGAGTGTCAGGCTGTGTAGAGCATGCCACGATGATTTGGGAAGCAAACAACCCAAAGAGCTAAAACAGAGAAGAAAGACCTAGACGTGGTGTGGCTCGATCTGGCAAATGCATACGGATCAGTCCCACACAAGATGATTCAATTGGCCCTGGAACGTATCATGTCCCAAAGAACACCCGAGAAATGCTGAAGAAGTATTTCCATGGCTTCTCAATGCGGTTCTCCACAAAAAATACACTACACATTGGATCAATTTGGAAGCAGGCACAGCCTTGGGTTGTATATTTCTCCAATCTGTTCGTGTTAGCAATGGAGGTCATCTCAAAAACAGCAGTGAGTACTTCTAGCCCAGCTGACCTCGGAAACGGATGCAAAATGCCCCCTCCAAAAGCCTTCATATAGGACACAACAATGCTTTCCACACAAGAAGAACAGACACGTGGATCCTGAAGCAGTTGGACAAAGTCGTCGCCTCATCTAGGATGAATTTCAAACTGAAAAAGTCACGGAGCCTCTCACTGAGGAAAGGTAAAGTAGACGAAATAGTAACGTTTACTGTCGCCATCAGTCCATTCAACAGTGACAGAGGAACCAGTGACGTCTCGGAAGGTGGTGTGACGACTCCCTGAACGATTCACAAAGGGGTAAAGAAACCAAGCAAACGTTAAAAAGAAAGTTTGCAGGTGACAGACCGCTGTGGCCTTCTTGGAAAATACAAAGTATGGTGCCTGTAGTTCATGCTGATTCCAAAGCTCCTCTGGCTTCTGTTGATATATGATATCAGCACTAGCACAATGGAATCAGTGGAAGCGAAAATCGACGAATACGCAAGGAAATGGCTTGGTGTCCCACCCAGTCTCACTGACGTTTCACTCTAGTGTCGCCAGGCAAAGATGAAGCTACCCCTAAAATCCATTGTTGAAGAGTACAAGGCAGGAAAGGTCAGGCTCCTTTAGCATGCTTGAAGACTCTGGAGATATGGTTGTGAGGTCAACCCAGCCCAAGCTGAGGACTGATAGGAAATGGAAAGTCCAGGAGGCTGGTGTCAAAAGAAAACCCTCATGGTCAGAGAAATAATAAGGCACACACAGACCAATAGGCAGGCACTGGGATTAACAAAAATGGAATGATGGTGAAAGGCCAACGGGAAGGCCAAGAGCAATGGTAACACAAGAGATGAAGAAAGAAGAGGATGCCACAAGACTTCAGAAGGCAGTTCAGCAAGGCAACAGGGCCAGTGGACGACTTGGGAAAATGCACTCCAGTCTAAGCAGGAATGACTGTGGCATATGGTACCTCTCAGGATCGGTTTCATCCTCAGTTCTGTGTATGATCTCGAATTCTAACCTGGTGAAATGGGTGAAATCAGATAACCTGCTTGCCCGCTCTGCCAGGCAGACAGGTAGTGGAACATGTCCTGAGTTTTGGAAAGTAGCGCTACCCAAAGAAGGTACACATGAGGCACAATCAAGTTCTCAAGAGATTGCACAAACAATCAGCACTGCGACAGCTCTGCCGGAGGAAATAACTCGCCACCAGAAGTTCCAACAACTTCTACACGGCAGGAGGCAGGAAAATGTGGCCTGAAAAAGATGTGACACCAGAACATGGAAGTGGGGTCAGCCGGGTAAAGCAGGACGACTGCGAGCACACAACAGATCTCCCACAATGGGAAAAACACAGAAATCATCAGCAAGAATGGCATGAGACCGGACATAGTTTTCCATTCCCATTCATTCAAACATATGATATTCTAATCAAGCTAACTGTACCATACAAAAGTAGAATGAAGGAAGCCCATATCTACAAGACTGAAAAGTACGCCAGTCTAGCCAGCAACTTGAGGACATCTGCCTTTCATGCCAAAGTCTTCGTCATAAAGGTTGGAGCAAGGGGTTTGATAGGCACACCAGCCTTATGATCTCATGAAGCAACTGTCGATTTCGGGGAGAGAGAGAGGACCAGAGCCCTAAAGGCAATGACAGAAGCAGCAGAAAAGAGCTCCAGCTGGATATGGACCAGGAGGAACTAAAGTGAACTTCATAAGGCTTAAAATTCCCATATATGTTGATGGTGACCGATAGCCAAGTGGTTAAGATATCCCTCACAAGGGTGACTTTGCATTGAGAAAACTGATCCACTCTAGGATGCGTGGGTTCGATTCCAGTGGGCAATTTAATTTTTATTAATAAACACCAAAGGCGATCGCAGAAGGGCATCCATGAGTCATGACCTGGATGTGGCCTGTCCCCTTTAGAGTGTCAGGAATTAAGGACTGATACACTTGTTTGATGGGGTTTCTCCTATGAAGATCTGATATCCGGCTCTCCTTAGAGTTCTTACTACCATTTCGGATTTACGATGTCCAAAACATTTTTCCTTTTCATTGAATATTTTGGCAATTTCGCAGTTTCTATCACCATCCAAATCCAGAACATTTTACAATAAATCTTGAACAAGATCTACATTTTGTAGACATTTGGCTTAATTGTTAAAAACAAACGCGAAGACTAAAACTGCATGACAAATATCCTTTGGATCACTCAGCAAATTTAGTGTCTATCGATGAGAAGGAAGTTGTAAGGCGGTTATTTCCCTTTTCGTGTAGTTTATACATATGTAGAGCATGGGTGTACGTTGTTAACGACCAGTAGTACCTGTGCAGTACAAGGGTGTACGTTGTTAACGACCAGTAGTACATGTGCAGTACATGGGTGTACGTTGTTAACAACCAGTAGTACCTGTCCAGTACAAGGGTGTACGTTGTTAACAACCAGTAGTACCTGTGCAGTACATGAGTGTACGTTGTTAACAACCAGTAGTACATGTGCAGTACATGAGTGTACGTTGTTAACAATCAGTAGTACCTGTGCAGTACATGAGTGTACGTTGTTAACAACCAGTAGTACATGTGCAGTACATGAGTGTACGTTGTTAACAACCAGTAGTACATGTGCAGTACATGAGTGTACGTTGTTAACAACCAGTAGTACCTGTGCAGTACATGAGTGTACGTTGTTAACAACCAGTAGTACCTGTGCAGTACATGAGTGTACGTTGTTAACAACCAGTAGTACCTGTGCAGTACAAGGGTGTACGTTGTTAACAACCAGTAGTATCTGTGCAGTACAAGGGCGTACGTTGTTAACAACCAGTAGTACATGTGCAGTACAAGGGCGTACGTTATTAACAACCAGTAGTACATGTCCAGAACAAAGGTGTACGTTGTTAACAACCAGTAGTACCTGTGCTGTACAAGGGTGTACGTTGTTAACAACCAGTAGTAACATGTGCAGTACAAGGGTGTACGTTGTTAACAACCAGTAGTACCTGTGCAGTACAAAGGTGTACGTTGTTAACAACCAGTAGTACATGTGCAGTACAAGGGTGTACGTTGTTAACAACCAGTAGTACCTGTGCTGTACAAGGGTGTACGTTGTTAACAACCAGTAGTACCTGTGCAGTACAAGGGTGTACGTTGTTAACGACCAGTAGTACATGTGCAGTACAAGGGTGTACGTTGTTAACAACCAGTAGTACCTGTGCAGTACAAAGGTGTACGTTGTTAACAACCAGTAGTACATGTGCAGTACAAGGGTGTACGTCACTAACGACCAGTAATACATGTGAAGTACATGGGTGTACGTTCTTAACGAACAGTAGTACCTGTCCAGTACAAGGTGTACGTTGTTAACGACCAGTAATACATGTGGCAGTACAAGAGTGTACGTTATTAACGACCAGTAATACATGTCATACAAAGTGTACGTTGTTAACGACCAGTAATACATGTGCAGTACAAGAGTGTACGTGTTTAACGACCATAATACATGTGCAGTACAAGAGTGTACTGTTATACGACCATAATACATGTGCATATCAAGAGTGTACGTTGTTAACGACATTTAATACATGTGCAGTACAAATGTACGTTATTAACGACCAGTAATACATGTGCAGTACAAGAGTGTACGTTGTTAACGACCAGTAATACATGTGCAGTACAAGAGTGTACGTTGTTAACGACCAGTAATACATGTGCAGTGCATGGGTGTACGTTCTTAACGACCAGTAGTACCTGTGCAGTACAAGAGTGTACGTTGTTAACGACCAGTAATACCTGTGCAGTACAAGAGTGTACGTTATTAACGACCAGTAATACATGTGCAGTACAAGAGTGTACGTTGTTAACGAACCAGTAATCTGTGCAGTACAAGAGTGTACGTTATTAACAGACCAGTATACATGTGCAGTACAGAGTGTACGTTTTAACGACCAGTAGTACATGTGCAGTACAAGAGTGTACGTTGTTAACGATCATAGTACATGTGCAGTACAAGGTGTACGTTGTTAACAACCAGTAATACATGTGCAGTACAAGAGTGTACGTTGTTAACGAACCAGTAAGTACATTGCAGTACAAGAGTGTACGTTAGTTAACGACCAGTAATACTGTGCAGTACAAGAGTGTACGTTGTTAACGATCATAGTACATGTGCAGTACAAGGGTGTACGTTGTTAACGACCAGTAATACATGTGCAGTACAAGAGTGTACGTTGTTAACGAACCAGTAATACATTTGCAGTACAAGAGTGTACGTTGTTAACGACCAGTATACATGTGCAGTACAAGAGTGTACGTTTTAACGACCAGTAATACATGTGCAGTACATGGGTGTACGTTGTTAACGACCAGTAATACATGTGCAGTACATGGGTGTACGTTTTAACGACCAGTATACATGTGCAGTACAAGAGTGTACGTTGTTAACGACCAGTAATACATTTGCAGTACAAGAGTGTACGTTGTTAACGACCAGTAGTAACTGTGCAGTACAAGAGTGTACGTTGTTAACGACCAGTATACATGTGCAGTACAAGAGTGTACGTTGTTAACGACCAGTAATACATGTGCAGTACATGGGTGTACGTTGTTAACGACCAGTAATACATGTGCAGTACAAGAGTGTACGTCACTAACGACCAGTAGTACATGTACAGTACAAGAGTTGTACGTTTGTTAACGACCAGTAATACATGTCCAGTACAAGAGTGTACGTTGGTTAACAACCAGTAATACATGTGCAGTACAAGAGTGTACGTTGTTAACGACCAGTAGTACCTGTGCAGTACAAGAGTGTACGTTGTTAACGACCAGTATACATGTGCAGTACAAGAGTGTACGTTGTTAACGACCAGTAGTACCTGTGCAGTACAAGAGTGTACGTTGTTAACGACCAGTAATACATGTGCAGTACAATGGTGTACGTTGTTAACAATCAGTAGTACCTGTGCAGTACAAGGGTGTACGTTGTTAACAACCAGTAGTACCTGTGCAGTACAAGGGTGTACGTTGTTAACAATCAGTAGTACCTGTGCAGTACAAGAGTGTACGTTGTTAACGACCAGTAGTACCTGTGCAGTACAAGGGTGTACGTTGTTAGCGACCAGTAATACATGTGCAGTACAAGAGTGTACGTCACTAACTACCAGTAGTACCTGTGCAGTACAAGGGTGTACGTCACTAACTACCAGTAGTACCTGTGCAGTACAAGGGTGTACGTCACTAACGATACAAGATACAAGATACAAGAATTTTATTTAGCCCAAAGCATCACAATGGGAAATTGTTTTGGCATTCGCATTAAAATACATATAGGCACAAGAACGCATAAATACATGTACACACATACTCTTACTCTCTCTCACTCTCTCTTTCACTCCTCTCTCACCCTCTTCCTCCCCTCATCTCTCTCCCCCTCCCTCTTTGTCGAAACAATATCAAAGATAATGACTAAATCTAAATATGTACGGTTAAAAAAGCACATCATAGCGACCAGTAGTACCTGTGCAGTACATGGCTGTACGTTGTTAACGACCAGTAGTACCTGTGCAGTACAAGGGTGTACGTCACTAACGACCAGTAGTACCTGTGCAGTACAAGGGTGTACGTCACTAACTACCAGTAGTACCTGTGCAGTACAAGGGTGTACGTCACTAACTACCAGTAGTACCTGTGCAGTACAAGGGTGTACGTCACTAACGACCAGTAGTACCTGTGCAGTACAAAGGTGTACGTCACTAACGACCAGTAGTACCTGTGCAGTACAAGGGTGTACGTCACTAACTACCAGTAGTACCTGTGCAGTACAAGGGTGTACGTCACTAACTACCAGTAGTACCTGTGCAGTACAAAGGTGTACGTCACTAACGACCAGTAGTACCTGTGCAGTACAAAGGTGTACGTCACTAACTACCAGTAGTACCTGTGCAGTACAAGGGTGTACGTCACTAACTATCAGTAGTACCTGTGCAGTACAAAGGTGTACGTCACTAACGACCAGTAGTACCTGTGCAGTACAAAGGTGTACGTCACTACCTACCAGTAGTACCTGTGCAGTACAAGGGTGTACGTCACTAACGACCAGTAGTACCTGTGCAGTACAAAGGTGTACGTCACTAACTACCAGTAGTACCTGTGCAGTACAAGGATGTACGTCACTAACGACCAGTAGTACCTGTGCAGTATAAAGGCACAGGACTGGACAGGTAAGAAATGTTCTGACTCCGATATTCACCGAGAGGACATCTCTTAGTTTCAAATAGAATGAAATGCTACTTGTGTTATCGCAGTTCCTTTCGCAGTAATACATAAGTGATGAAATGTACATCACCTACTGTCTGCTGTACTGTGTTCTATGACTGTAATATGTGTAACGTGTATCAACTGTTGTCTGTACTGTGTTCTATAAATGTAATATGTGTAACGTGTATCAACTGTTGTCTGTACTGTGTTCTATGGCTGAAATGTGTGTAACGTGTATCAATTGTTGTCTGTACTGTGTTCTATGACTGTAATATGTGTAACGTGTATCAACTGTTTGTGTGTACTGTGTTCTATAACTGTAATATGTGTAACGTGTATCAACTGTTGTCTGTACTGTGTTCTATGACGTAATATTAAGTGTATAATGTCTTCATCTAACTGTTGCTGTTACTGTGTTCTATGACTGTAATATGTGTAACGTGTATCAATTGTTGTCTGTACTGTGTTCTATACTGTAATATGTGTAACGTGTATCAACTGTTGTCTGTACTGTGTTCTATGACTGTAATATGTGTAACGTGTATCAACTGTTGTCTGTACTGTGTTCTATGACTGTAATATGTGTAACGTGTATCAACTGTTGTTGTACTGTGTTCTATAACTGTAATATGTGTAACGTGTATCAACTGTTGTCTGTACTGTGTTCTATGACTGTAATATGTGTAACGTGTATCAACTGTTGTCTGTACTGTGTTCTATGACTGTAATATGTGTAACGTGTATCAACTGTTGTGTTACTGTGTTCTATGACTGTAATATGTGTAACGTGTATCAACTGTTGTCTGTACTGTGTTCTATGACTGTAATATGTGTAACGTGTATCAACTGTTGTCTGTACTGTGTTCTATGACTGTAATATGTGTAACGTGTATCAACTGTTGTCTGTATGTGTTCTATGACTGTAATATGTGTAACGTGTATCAACTGTTAGTCTGTACTGTGTTCTATGACTGTAATATGTGTAACGTGTATCAACTGTTGTCTGTATTGTGTTCTATGACTGTAATATGTGTAACGTGTATCAACTGTTTGTTGTTGTACTGTGTTCTATGACTGTAATATGTGTAACGTGTATCAACTGTTGTGTGTTGCACTGTGTTTCTATGACTGTAATATGTGTAACGTGTATCAACTGTTGTCTGTACTGTGTTCTATGACTGTAATATGTGTAACGTGTATCAACTGTTGTTGTACTGTGTTCTATGACTGTAATATGTGTAACGTGTATCAACTGTGTGTGTCATGTGTTCTATGACTGTAATATGTGTAACGTGTATCAACTGTTTGTGTACTGTGTTCTATGACTGTAATATGTGTAACGTGTATCAACTGTTGTCTGTACTGTGTTCTATGACTGTAATATGTGTAACGTGTATCAACTGTTGTCTGTACTGTGTTCTATGACTGTAATATGTGTAACGTGTATCAACTGTTGTCTGTACTGTGTTCTATGACTGTAATATGTGTAACGTGTATCAACTGTTGTCTGTACTGTGTTCTATGACTGTAATATGTGTAACGTGTATCAACTGTTGTTGTTGACTGTGTTCTATGACTGTAATATGTGTAACGTGTATCAACTGTTGTGTCTGTACTGTGTTCTATGACTGTAATATGTGTAACGTGTATCAACTGTTGTCTGTTGTACTGTGTTCTATGCTGTAATATGTGTAACGTGTATCAACTGTTGTCTGTTGTACTGTGTTCTATGCTGTAATATGTGTAACGTGCATCAACTGTTGTCTGTACTGTGTTCTATGACTGTAATATGTGTAACGTGTATCAACTGTTGTCTGTTGTACTGTGTTCTATGGCTGTAATATGTGTAACGTGCATCAACTGTTGTGTGTTGTACTGTGTTCTATGACTGTAATATGTGTAACGTGCATCAACTGTTGTTGTTGTACTGTGTTCTATGACTGTAATATGTGTAACGTGTATCAACTGTTGTCTGTTGTACTGTGTTCTATGACTGTAATATGTGTAACGTGTATCAACTGTTGTCTGTTGTACTGTGTTCTATGACTGTAATATGTGTAACGTGCATCAACTGTTGTCTGTTGTACTGTGTTCTATGCTGTATATGTGTAACGTGATCAACTGTTGTCTGTTGTACTGTGTTCTATGCTGTAATATGTGTAACGTGATCAACTGTTGTTGTTTACTGTGTTCTATGCTGTAATATGTGTAACGTGATCAATGTTTCTTGTACTGTGTTCTATGACTGATATGTGTAACGTGTATCAACTGTTGTTGTTGTACTGTGTTCTATGACTGTAATATGTGTAACGTGATCAATGTTGTGTGTGTACTGTGTTCTATGACTGTAATATGTGTAACGTGATCAACTGTTGTCTGTTACTGTGTTCTATGACTGTAATATGTGTAACGTGTATCAACTGTTTTGTACTGTGTTCTATGACTGTAATATGTGTAACGTGTATCAACTGTTGTCTGTTGTACTGTGTTCTATGACTGTAATATGTGTAACGTGTATCAATGTTTGTGTTTACTGTGTTCTATGACTGTAATATGTGTAACGTGTATCAACTGTTGTTGTTGACTGTGTTCTATGACTGTAATATGTGTAACGTGTATCAACTGTTGTTTACTGTGTTCTATGACTGTAATATGTGTAACGTGTATCAACTGTTTCTGTACTGTGTTCTATGACTGTAATATGTGTAACGTGTATCAACTGTTGTCTTGTACTGTGTTCTATGATGTAATATGTGTAACGTGTATCAACTGTTTGTGTGTATGTACTGTCATAACTGTAAATGTGAAGTTTCACTGTTATGTACGGTCTTAGTAATATGTGTAACGTGTATCAACGTTGTTGTTTACTGTTTCTATGACTGTAAATGTGTAACTGTATCAACTGTTGTTTACTGTGTTCTATGATGTAATATGTGTAACGTGTATCAACTGTTTCTGTACTGTGTTCTATGACTGTAATATGTGTAACGTGTATCAACTGTTGTGTGTTGTACTGTGTTCTATGACTGTAATATGTGTAACGTGTATCAACTGTTTCTGTACTGTGTTCTATGACTGTAATATGTGTAACGTGTATCAACTGTTGTGTGACTGTGTTCTATGACTGTAATATGTGTAACGTGTATCAACTGTGTTTTTACTGTTTCTATACTGTATATGTGTAAGTGTATCAACTGTTTCTTACTGTGTTCTATGACTGTAATATGTGTAACGTGTATCAATGTTTCTTACTGTGTTCTATGACTGTAATATGTGTAACGTGTATCAACTGTTGTTGTACTGTGTTCTATGACTGTAATATGTGTAACGTTATCAACTGTTTCTGTACGTGTTCTATGACTAATAGTGTAACGTGTATCAACTGTTTGTGTACTGTGTTCTATGACTGTAATATGTGTAACGTGTATCAACTGTTGTCTGTACTGTGTTCTATACTGTAATATGTGTAACGTGTATCACTGTTGTCACTGTGTTCTATGACTTAATATGTGTAACGTGTATCAACTGTTGTCTTTACTGTGTTCTATGACTGTAATATGTGTAACGTGATCAACTGTTGTTGTTGACTGTGTTCTATGACTGTAATATGTGTAACGTGTATCAACTGTTGTCTGTACTGTGTTCTATGCTGTAATATGTGTAACGTGTATCAACTGTTGTCTTACTGTGTTCTATGACTGTAATATGTGTAACGTGTATCACGTTGTTGTTGTACTGTGTTCTATGACTGTAATATGTGTAACGTGTATCAACTGTTGTCTGTACTGTGTTCTATGACTGTAATATGTGTAACGTGTATCAACTGTTGTCTTACTGTGTTCTATGACTGAATATGTGTAACGTGTATCAACTGTTGTCTGTTGTACTGTGTTCTATGCTGTAATATGTGTAACGGATCAACTGTTGTTGTTGTACTGTGTTCTATGACTGTAATATGTGTAACGTGTATCAACTGTTGTCTGTTGTACTGTGTTCTATGCTGAATATGTGTAACGTGTATCAACTGTTGTTGTTGTACTGTGTCTATGACTGTAATATGTGTAACGTGTATCAACTGTTGTTGTTGTACTGTGTTCTATGACTGTAATATGTGTAAGTGTATCAACTGTTGTGTTACTGTGTTCTATGACTGTAATATGTGTAAGTGTATCAACTGTTTCTGTACTGTGTTCTATGACGAATATGTGTAACGTGTATCAACTGTTGTTGTTGTACTGTTCTTGACTGTATTATGTGTAACGTGTATCAACTGTTTGTATACTGTGTTCTACGTGTTTGACTGTAATATGTGTAACGTGTATCAACTGTTGTCTGTACTGTGTTCTATGACTGTAATATGTGTAACGTGATCAACTGTTGTTCTGTACTGTGTTCTATGACGTAATATGTGTAACGTGTATACTGTTGTGTGTACTGTGTTCTATGTGTAATATGTGTAACGTGTATCAACTGTTGTCTGTACTGTGTTCTATGACTGTAATATGTGTAACGTGTATTGACTGTTGTCTTACTGTGTTCTATGACTGTAATATGTGTAACGTGTATCAACTGTTGTCTGTTGTACTGTGTTCTATGACTGTAATATGTGTAACGTGATCAACTGTTGTTGTTGTACTGTGTTCTATGACTGTAATATGTGTAACGTGATCAACTGTTGTCTGTTTACTGTTTCTATGGCTGTAATATGTGTAACGTGTATCAACGTTGTCGTTGTACTGTGTTCTATGCTGTAATATGTGTAACGTGATCAACTGTTGTGTGTTGTACTGTTTCTATGACTGTAATATGTGTAACGTGTATCAACTGTTGTCTGTGTACTGTGTTCTATGGCTGTAATATGTGTAACGTGATCAACTGTTGTTGTTGTACTGTGTTCTATGACTGTAATATGTTAACGTGCATCAACTGTTTTGTTTACTGTGTTCTATGGCTGTAATATGTGTAACGTGTATCAACTGTTGTCTTGTACTGTGTTCTATGACTGTAATATGTGTAACGTGTATCAACTGTTGTTGTTTACTGTGTTCTATGACTGTAATATGTGTAACGTGTATCAACTGTTGTTGTTGTACTGTGTTCTATACTGTAATATGTGTAACGTGTATCAACTTGTGTTGACTGTGTTCTATGACTGTAATATGTGTAACGTGTATCAACTGTTGTCTTACTGTGTTCTATGACTGTAATATGTGTAAAGTGTATCAACTGTTTCTGTACTGTGTTCTATGACTGAATATGTGTAACGTGTATCAACTGTTGTTGTACTGTGTTCTATGACTGTAATATGTGTAACGTGTATCAACTTGTGTTGTACTGTGTTCTATGACTGTAATATGTGTAACGTGTATCAACTGTTTCTGTCTGTTCATGACTGTTATTGTAAGTGATAATGTATGTACTGTGTTCAATCAATAGTGTAACTGTATCACGTTGTCGTTGTACTGTGTTCTGACTGTAATATGTGAACTGATCAACTGTGTTTTACTGTGTTCTATGACTGTAATATGTGTAACGTGTATCAACTGTTGTCTGTTGTACTGTGTTCTATGACTGTAATATGTGTAACGTGTATCAACTGTTGTGTTGTACTGTGTTCTATGACTGTAATATGTGTAACGTGATCAACTGTTGTTGTACTGTGTTCTATGACTGTAATAGTGTAACGTGTATCAACTGTTGTGTTGTACTGTGTTCTATGACTGTAATATGTGTAACGTGTATCAACTGTTGTGTGTTTACTGTATTCTATGACTGTAATATGTGTAACGTGTATCACTGTTTCTGTACTGTGTTCTATGCTGTAATATGTGTAACGTGTATCAACTGTTATCTGTACTGTGTTCTATGACTGTAATATGTGTAACGTGTATCAACTGTTGTACTGTGTTCTATGACTGTAATATGTGTAACGTGTATCAACTGTTGTCTTACTGTGTTCTGTGACTGTAATACGTGTAACGTGTATCAACTGTTGTGTGTTGTACTGTGTTCTATGACTGTAATGTGTAACGTGTATCAACTGTTGTCTGTACTGTGTTCTATAACTGTAATATGTGTAACGTGTATCAACTGTTGTACTGTGTTCTATGACTCTAATATGTGTAACGTGTATCAACTGTTGTCTTTACTGTGTTCTGACTGTAATACGTGTAACGTGTATCAACTGTTGTGTGTTGCACTGTGTTCTATGACTGTAATATGTGTAACGTGTATCAACTGTTGTCTGTACTGTGTTCTATGACTGTGATATGTGTAACGTGTATCAACTGTTGTCTGTACTGTGTTCTATGACGTAATATGTGTAACGTGTATTGACTGTTGTTGTACTGTGTTCTATGGTGTAATATGTGTAACGTGTATCAACTGTTGTCTGTACTGTGTTCTATGACTGTAATATGTGTAACGTGTATACTGTTGTCCTTACTGTGTTCTATGACTGTAATATGTGTAACGTGATCAACGTTGTCTGTTGTACTGTGTTCTATGGCTGTAATATGTGTAACGTGATCACTGTTGTCTGTTGTACTGTGTTCTATGACTGTAATAGTGTAACGTGCATCAACTGTTGTCTGTTGTACTGTGTTCTATGCTGTAATATGTGTAACGTGTATCAACTGTTGTCGTTGTACTGTGTTCTATGACTGTAATATGTGTAACGTGTATCAACTGTTGTCTGTTGACTGTGTTCTATGACTGTAATATGTTAACGTGTATCATGTTGTCTTACTGTGTTCTATGACTGAATATGTGTATGTGTATCAATGTTATCTGTACTGTTTCTATGACTGCAATATGTGTAACGTGTACAACTGTTGTCTGTTGTACTGTGTTCTATACTGTAATAGTGTAACTGTATCAACATTGTGCTATCACTGTCTCAACTGTATATGTGAACTGTTCAACGTTGTTGTTTACTGTTCATGACTGTAATATGTGTAACGTGTATCAACTGTTGTCTGTTGTACTGTGTTCTATGACTGTAATATGTGTAACGGCATCAACTGTTGTGTGTTGTACTGTGTTCTAATAATGAACTGAATATGTGTAACGTGTATCAACTGTTGTCGTACAGTTGTACTGTGTTCTAATGACTGTAATATGTTTAACGTGTATCAACTGTTGTCTGTACTGTGTTCTATGACTGTAATATGTGTAACGTGTATCAACTGTTGTGTGTTGTACTGTATTCTATGACTGTAATATGTGTAACGTGTATCAACTGTTGTGTGTTGTACTGTGTTCTATAACTTAATATGTGTAACGTGTATCAACTGTTATCTGTACTGTGTTCTATGACTGTAATATGTGTAACGTGTATCAACTGTTATCTGTACTGTGTTCTATGACTGTAATATGTGTAACGTGTATCAACTGTTGTACTGTGTTCTATGACTGTAATATGTGTAACGTGTATCAACTGTTGTCTGTACTGTGTTCTGTGACTGTAATACGTGTAACGTGTATCAACTGTTGTGTGTTGTACTGTGTTCTATGACTGTAATATGTGTAACGTGTATCAACTGTTGTCTGTACTGTGTTCTATAACTGTAATATGTGTAACGTGTATCAACTGTTGTCTTGCAAACTATTCTTTTGTTCAACTGTCATCATTATTACTCCGATTTTAGATACGAGTTGCTTATGATCTCTGTATCTTTCTCTCTCCGTCTTTGTCTGTCTGTTTTTCTGTGTCTCTCTGTGTCTCTCTCTGTCATACAGACATACACAGACACACACACGCACACACACATATATGAACACATATTCACATAGAGAGATAGAGAGAGAGAGGGTGGGGGCATGCAGACAGACGGGCAGATACAGAGAGAGAAACACACACACACACGCACACACATACACACCCATATCTACACACACACACACACACACACACACACACATACGCACACACACAATACACATACATAACCAAACACCCATAACACACACACACACACACAATATATATATATATATATATACACATACACACACACACATACACACACACATACACACACACTTACACACATACACACACACATACACACACACATATACACACATATACACACACACACATACACACACGCATACACACACACACATACACACACACATACATACACACACATACACACATACACACACACAAACACACATACATACACACACACATACACACACTGTTTCTTTCCCCTGGTCTCTGTTCCCCGCTGTTTGTTCCCCCTGGTCTCTGTTCCTTGCTGTTTGTTCCCCTGGTCTCTGTTCCCCGCTGTTTGTTCCCCCTGGTCTCTGTTCCTTGCTGTTTGTTCCTCCTGGTCTCTGTTCCCCGCTGTTTGTTCACCCTGGTCTCTGTTCCCCGCTGTTTGTTCCCCCTGGTCTCTGTTCCCCGCTGTTTGTTTCCCCTGGTCTCTGTTCCCTGCTATTTGTTCCCACTGGTCTCTGTTCCCCACTGTTTGTTCCCCCCGGTCTCTGTTCCTCGCTGTTTGTTCCCATTGGTCTCTATTCCCCGCTGTTTGTTCCCTAGTTTTTGATGTCCGCTGTTGGTTATTCATTCTTTCTTAGCCCGGATATGGCTCTCGTGGTCGGCTGGGCTATAAGCAATATGAATTGAATTGAATTCTTTCTTGTCCCTCTGTCCCGTTTTGTTGTATTACATTCACGTTCTGATTGTACATAGCGTTTTCCTGGTTCAGCTACGCACGTTAAAGATCACACCGAGTCCTGTTAGTGGTTGGTTTACAGAAAAACAGAAAAACAAGCCACATGCAGAAATGGCAAGATGAGAAAACAGCCATTTAACTGTTGATTTCTATTGATGTAAAATACTGTATCATTAACTTCATCATTACCTCCACTCTTTCTGATGGTGCGTTGGTTTGTGTGTCCATCCAGTGATATGGTGTGTTGGTTTGTGTGTCCATCCAGTGATATAGGTGTGTTGGTTTGTGTGTCCATCCAGTGATATTGGGTGTTGGTTTGTGTGTCCATTCGATGATATAGGTGTGTTGGTTTGTGTGTCCATCCGATGATATAGGTGTGTTGGTTTGTGTGTCCATCCAGTGATATTGGTGTGTTGGTTTGTGTGTCCATCCAGTGATATATGGTGTGTGTGGTTTGTGTGTCCATCCAGTGATATAGGTGTGTTGGTTTGTGTGTCCAACCAGTGATATAGGTGTGTTGGTTTGTGTGTCCATCCAGTGATATTGGTGTGTTGTGTTTGTGTGTCCATCCAGTGATATTGGTGTGTTGGTTTGTGTGTCCATCCAGTGATATAGGTGTGTTGGTTTGTGTGTCCATCCAGTGATATAGGTGTGTTGGTTTGTGTGTCCAACCAGTGATATAGGTGTGTTGGTTTGTGTGTCCAACCAGTGATATAGGTGTGTTGGTTTGTGTGTCCAACCAGTGATATAGGTGTGTTGGTTTGTGTGTCCATCCAGTGATATAGGTGTGTTGGTTTGTGTGTCCATCCAGTGATATTGGTGTGTTGGTTTGTGTGTCCATCCAGTGATATTGGTGTGTTGGTTTGTGTGTCCATCCAGTGATATAGGTGTGTTGGTTTGTGTGTCCATCCAGTGATATAGGTGTGTTGGTTTGTGTGTCCAACCAGTGATATTGGTGTGTTGGTTTGTGTGTCCATCCAGTGATATTGGTGTGTTGGTTTGTGTATCCAACCAGTGATATAGGTGTGTTGGTTTGTGTGTCCATCCAGTGATATACAAGATACAAGATACAAGATACAAGATAAGATACAAGATACAAGATAAGATACAAGATACAAGATACAAGATACAAGATAGTTTATTTGTCCCGAAAGAAATTACGTTGCCAATCACATTACAAATTAGACATAAAATTATACATTATAAATTATAAAGGCATTAAAAACAAACAATTAATATTATCACATACATTATAATATCACATACTCTCGCATATCACAGCGCGCTGCTCTCACATAGACCAAGTGCCAATTATAGGCGAGTTGGTTTGTGTGTCCATCCAGTGATACAGGTGTGTTGGTTTGTGTGTCCATCCAGTGATACAGGTGTGTTGGTTTGTGTGTCCATCCAGTGTCCAGCTGTACCGTCGCCGTGTCCTTAGTTATGGTTGCTTTTGTGTTTCAAACACCGACATGTCCTGTGACAGATATCATTACGTGTGTGTACTGTCCTTGTTACAGGTCTTGTCAATAGACATTATAGTGTTGTTACAGGTCTTGTCAATAGACATTATAGTGTTGTTACAGGTCTTGTCATTAGACATTATAGTGTTATTACAGGTCTTGTCAATAGACATTATAGTGTTGTTACAGGTCTTGTCAATAGACATTATAGTGTTGTTACAGGTCTTGTCAATAGACATTATAGTGTTGTTACAGGTCTTGTCAATAGACATTATAGTGTTGTTACAGTCCTTGTCAATAGACATTATAGTGTTGTTACAGGTCTTGTCAATAGACATTATAGTGTTGTTACAGTCCTTGTCAATAGACATTATAGTGTTGTTACAGGTCTTGTCAATAGACATTATAGTGTTGTTACAGTCCTTGTCAATAGACATTATAGTGTTGTTACAGGTCTTGTCAATAGACATTATAGTGTTGTTACAGGTCTTGTCAATAGACATTATAGTGTTGTTACAGGTCTTGTCAATAGACATTATAGTGTTGTTACAGTCCTTGTCAATAGACATTATAGTGTTGTTACAGGTCTTGTCAATAGACATTATAGTGTTGTTACAGGTCTTGTCAATAGACATTATAGTGTTGTTACAGGTCTTGTCAATAGACATTATAGTGTTGTTACAGGTCTTGTCAATACACATTATAGTGTTGTTACAGGTCTTGTCAATACACATTATAGTGTTGTTACAGGTCTTGTCAATAGACATTATAGTGTTGTTACAGTCCTTGTCAATAGACATTATAGTGTTGTTACAGTCCTTGTCAATACACATTATAGTGTTGTTACAGTCTAGTCAATACACATTATAGTGTTGTTACAGTCCTTGTCATTACACATTATAGTGTTGTTACAGTCCTTGTCATTAGACATTATAGTGTTGTTACAGGTCTTGTCAATAGACATTATAGTGTTGTTACAGTCCTTGTCAATAGACATTACAGTGTTGTTACAGGTCTTGTCAATACACATTATAGTGTTGTTACAGGTCTTGTCAATAGACATTATAGTGTTGTTACAGTCCTTGTCAATAGACATTATAGTGTTGTTACAGTCCTTGTCAATAGACATTATAGTGTTGTTACAGGTCTTGTCAATAGACATTATAGTGTTGTTACAGGTCTTGTCAATAGACATTATAGTGTTGTTACAGGTCTTGTCAATAGACATTATAGTGTTGTTACAGTCTTGTCAATAGACATTATAGTGTTGTTACAGGTCTTGTCAATAACATTATAGTGTTGTTACAGGTCTTGTCAATAACATTATAGTGTTGTTACAGGTCTTGTCAATAGACATTATAGTGTTGTTACAGTCTTGTCAATAGACATTATAGTGTTGTTACAGTCTTGTCAATAACATTATAGTGTTGTTACAGTCTTGTCAATAGACATTATAGTGTTGTTACAGTCTTGTCAATAGACATTATAGTGTTGTTACAGGTCTGTCAATAGACATTATAGTGTTGTTACAGTCTTGTCAATACACATTATAGTGTTGTTACAGTCTTGTCATAGACATTATAGTGTTGTTACAGTCTTGTCAATAGACATTATAGTGTTGTTACAGTCTTGTCAATAGACATTATAGTGTTGTTACAGTCTTGTCATAGACATTATAGTGTTGTTACAGGTCTTGTCAATAACATTATAGTGTTGTTACAGGTCTTGTCAATAGACATTATAGTGTTGTTACAGTCCTTGTCAATAGACATTATAGTGTTGTTACAGTCTTGTCAATAGACATTATAGTGTTGTTACAGGCCTTGTCAATAACATTATAGTGTTGTTACAGGTCTTGTCAATACACATTATAGTGTTGTTACAGTCTTGTCAATACACATTATAGTGTTGTTACAGTCTTGTCATAGACATTATAGTGTTGTTACAGGTCTTGTCAATAGACATATAGTGTTGTTACAGTCTTGTCAATAACATTAAGTGTGTTACAGTCTTGTCAATACCATATAGTGTTGTTACAGTCTTGTCAATAACATTAAGTGTTGTTACAGTCTGCAATAACATTAAGTGTGTTACAGTCTTGTCAATACATTATAGTTGTTACAGTCTTGTCAATAACATTATAGTGTTTTACGTCTTGTCAATAACATTATAGTGTTGTTACAGGTCTGTCAATAACATTATAGTGTTGTTACAGCTGTCAATAGACATTATAGTGTTGTTACAGGTCTTGTCAATAGACATTATAGTGTTGTTACAGGTCTTGTCATTAGACATTATAGTGTTGTTACAGTCTTGTCAATACACATTATAGTGTTGTTACAGTCCTTGTCAATACACATTATAGTGTTGTTACAGGTCTTGTCAATACAATTATAGTGTTGTTACAGGTCTTGTCAATACACATTATAGTGTTGTTACAGTCTTGTCAATAGACATTATAGTGTGTTACAGTCTGTCAATACATTATGTTGTACAGTCTGTCAATAGACATTATAGTGTTGTTACAGGTCTTGTCAATACACATTATAGTGTTGTTACAGGTCTTGTCAATAGACATTATAGTGTTGTTACAGTCCTTGTCAATACACATTATAGTGTTGTTACAGGTCTTGTCAATAGACATTATAGTGTATTGTTACAGTCCTTCTCAATAACATTATAGTGTTGTTACAGGTCTTGTCAATAGACATTATAGTGTTGTTACAGGTCTTGTCAATAGACATTATAGTGTTGTTACAGGTCTTGTCAATAGACATTATAGTGTTGTTACAGGTCTTGTCAATAGACATTATAGTGTTGTTACAGGTCTTGTCAATAACATTATAGTGTTGTTACAGGTCTTGTCAATACACATTATAGTGTTGTTACAGGTCTTGTCAATACACATTATAGTGTTGTTACAGTCCTTGTCAATAGACATTATAGTGTTGTTACAGGTCTTGTCAATAGACATTATAGTGTTGTTACAGTCTTGTCAATACACATTATAGTGTTGTTACAGGTCTTGTCAATAGACATTATAGTGTTGTTACAGGTCTTGTCAATAACATTATAGTGTTGTTACAGGTCTTGTCAATAGACATTATTAGTGTTGTTACAGTCCTTGTCAATACACATTATAGTGTTGTTACAGGTCTTGTCAATAGACATTATAGTGTTGTTACAGTCTTGTCAATAACATTATAGTGTTGTTACAGGTCTTGTCAATACACATTATAGTGTTGTTACAGGTCTTGTCAATACACATTATAGTGTTGTTACAGGTCTTGTCAATAGACATTATAGTGTTGTTACAGGTCTTGTCAATAGACATTATAGTGTTGTTACAGTCCTTGTCAATAGACATTATAGTGTTGTTACAGGTCTTGTCAATAGACATTATAGTGTTGTTACAGTCCTTGTCAATAGACATTATAGTGTTGTTACAGGTCTTGTCAATACACATTATAGTGTTGTTACAGTCCTTGTCAATACTAACATTTATATGTGTTGTTACAGTCCTTGTCAATACACATTATAGTGTTGTTACAGGTCTTGTCAATAGACATTATAGTGTTGTTACAGTCCTTGTCAATAAGACATTTATATGTTGTTACAGTCCTTGTCAATACACATTATAGTGTTGTTACAGTCCTTGTCAATAGACATTATAGTGTTGTTACAGGTCTTGTCAATACACATTATATTTTGTTTACAGTCCTTGTCAATACACATTATAGTGTTGTTACAGGTCTTGTCAATAGACATTATAGTGTTGTTTACAGTCCTTGTCAATACACATTATAAGTGTTGTTTACAGTCCTTGTCAATACACATTATAGTGTTGTTACAGGTCTTGGTCAATACACATTATAGTGTTGTTACAGTCCTTGTCAATACACATTATAGTGTTGTTACAGGTCTTGTCAATACACATTATAGTGTTGTTACAGTCCTTGTCAATACACATTATAGTGTTGTTACAGGTCTTGTCAATAGACATTATAGTGTTGTTACAGTCCTTGTCAATACACATTATAGTGTTGTTACAGGTCTTGTCAATACACATTATAGTGTTGTTACAGTCCTTGTCAATACACATTATAGTGTTGTTACAGGTCTTGTCAATACACATTATAGTGTTGTTACAGTCCTTGTCAATACACATTATAGTGTTGTTACAGGTCTTGTCAATAGACATTATAGTGTTCTAACAGGTCTTGTCAATAGACATTATAGTGTTGTTACAGGTCTTGTCAATACACATTATAGTGTTGTTACAGGTCTTGTCAATAGACATTATAGTGTTATTATGTTTGTAATAAGTCCTTGTCGTTGTTCTGTTTCCTGAAAGTCCCTATTGTTGTTGTGTTTATTGTAAATCCTGTTGTCCTTGTCTTTATTATCCGTCCTTGTTGTTGTTGTTGTTGCTGTTGTTGGTGTTGTTTACACACAGTGGGATACAGAAAGCCATTCACAACATTCACACATATACTCTTCTTCCTCTCTCCCTCTACTCTCTCCTAGTTTCTTTTTCTTTGCCCCCCCCCCCCTCTCTCCTACACACACACACACACTCACTTACACACTGTAACAACTAACACACTGTAACAACTTACACACTGTAACAACTAACACACTGTAACAACTAACACACTGTAACAACTAACACACTATAACAACTAACACACTGTAACAACTAACACACTATAACAACTAACACACTGTAACAACTAACACACTATAACAACTAACACACTGTAACAACTAACACACTGTAACAACTAACACACTATAACAACTAACACACTATAACAACTAACACACTGTAACAACTAACACACTGTAACAACTAACACACTGTAACAACACACTATAACAACTAACACACTATAACAACTAACACACTGTAACAACTAACACACTGTAACAACTAACACACTATAACAACTAACACACTATAACAACTAACACACTGTAACAACTAACACACTGTAACAACTTACACACTATAACAACTAACACACTATAACAACTAACACACCGTAACAACTAACACACTGTAACAACTAACACACTATAACAGCTAACACACTATAACAACTAACACACTATAACAACTAACACACAGTAACAACTAACACACTATAACAACTAACACACTGTAACAACTAACACACTCAAACAACTAACACACTGTAACAACTTACACACTATAACAACTAACACACTGTAACAACTAACACACTATAACAACTAACACACTATAACAACTAATACACTATAACAACTAACACACTATAACAACTAACACACTGTAACAACTAACACACTGTAACAACTAACACACTATAACAACAAACACACTGTAACAACACACTATAACAACTAACACACTATAAAAACTAACACACTAACACACTGTAACAACTAACACACTATAACAACTAACACACTATAACAACTAACACACTATAACAACTAACACACTATAACAACTAACACACTGTAACAACTAAACACACTGTAACAACTAACACACTATAACAACTAACACACTATAACAACTAACACACTGTAACAACTAACACACTGTAACAACTAACACACTATAACAACTAACACACTATAACAACTAACACACTGTAACAACTAACACACTATAACAACTAACACACTATAACAACTAACACACTGTAACAACTAACACACTGTAACAACTAACACACTATAACAACTAACACACTATAACAACTAACACACTGTAACAACTAACACACTATAACAACTAACACACTATAACAACTAACACACTATAACAACTAACACACAGTAACAACTAACACACTATAACAACTAACACACTGTAACAACTAACACACTCAAACAACTAACACACTGTAACAACTTACACACTATAACAACTAACACACTGTAACAACTAACACACTATAACAACTAACACACTATAACAACTAATACACTATAACAACTAACACACTATAACAACTAACACACTGTAACAACTAACACACTGTAACAACTAACACACTATAACAACAAACACACTGTAACAACACACTATAACAACTAACACACTATAACAACCAACACACTATAAAAACTAACACACTAACACACTGTAACAACTAACACACTATAACAACTAACACACTATAACAACTAACACACTGTAACAACTAACACACTATAACAACTAACACACTATAACAACACACTGTAACAACTAACACACTGTAACAACTAACACACTATAACAACTAACACTATAACAGCACACTGTAACAACTAACACACTATAACAACTAACACACTATAACAACTAACACACTATAACAACACACTATAACAACTAACACACTGTAACAACTAACACACTATAACAACTAACACACTATAACAACACACTATAACAACTAACACACTATAACAACTAACACACTGTAACAACACAATATAGTAGATAGAAGGTAGAAAGAAACTCTAGGGAGAGCTAGACAACAGAAGGTCTTCAGAGAAGTAACCCCCTTTAGACAAGTGTTTCGGCCCTGAATTCCTTACACTCTCGGGGGGCCGGGCCACATCCAGGTCATGACTCCTGGATGCCCTTCTGCTGTTGTCTATTTTTTTTTTTTTTTTTTTTTTTTTTTTCCCACGCCGGGGATCGAACCTGGGCGATTCTGCGCTTCAGAACTGCGGTACGCGGTTTTACCAATGTGCTAACGGGGCACACATCATCTGTAGGGAATTTAATCCTTATGAAGTTCACTTTTTTTTTCGTTCCTCCTTGCCCAGATCCAGCTTGAGCTCCTTTCTGCTGCCTCTGCCATCGCTTTAAGGGCTCTAGTCCTCTTCTTCCCAGAAATGGCGAGTTGTTTCATGAGATCATAAGCGGAGGTGCCCACAAACCCTCTTGCCCCGACCTCTATGGCGAAGATTTTGACCCGCAGACCTGCTTTCTTCAGGGTGCTGGCAAGACCGGCGTATTTTTCGGTCTTGTAGATATGTGCTTCTTCCATTCTGCTTTCGTATGGCACAGTGAGTTCTATCAGAATCACTTGTTTCGAGGAGTCAGAGTGGAGAGCGATGTCTGGTCTCATGCCTGTCTTGCTGATGACATCTGGGTAATTTCTCCACTCTGGGAGGTCTGCTGTACACTCCCAGTCGACTGCTCCATCCAGAAGACCCTTTGGCAATGTGCTGGTTGTCATAGCACTTTCGGGCCAGACCTGTTTCCCTCCTGCTTTGTAGAACGTTGTCATAGCAATTGGTGCGTTTGGGGTCATGGTTTTTTCGCTAACCACATCTGTGATCACTTTCAGAACTTGGTTGTGCCTCCATGTATACCTTCCTTGGGCTAGCGCTTCTTTGCAAGAGCTTAGGACATGTTCCACTGTTTGTTTCTTCTGACAGAGCGGACATGCTGGGTCGTCTGCTTTCCCCCATTTCACTAAGTTTGCATTCGAGGGGAGCAGGTCATATACAGATCTGAGGAGGAAGCTTATCCTTAGAGGAGCCATGTGCCACATATCGTTCCAGCTGAGACTTCTTTGGAGTGCACTGTCCCATGTTGTCCATTGCCCCTGTTGACCTTGCTGGACTGCCTTCTGCACTCTTTTGACATCTTCTTCTTCCTTCAACTCCTGTATGATCATGTCTCTTTTTTCCTTCCCTTTGGCTTTGGACCACCACTGCATTTTTGTTGCTCCCAGTCCCTGTCTGTTGGTTTGCGTGTGTCCAATTATTTCTTTGATGCTGAGGTTTCTCTTGGCATTGTTTACAGCCTCTTGGACTTTCCACTTTCTGCCAGTTCTCAGCTTTGGATGAACTGATCTCACGATATTGTCTTCCGATTCCTCCAGCATGCTCAACAGTCTTGCTTTTCCAACTTTGTATTCCTCCACTATGGATTTGAGAGGTAGCTTCAGCATTGCTTGACGACAGTAGAATGCAACATCAGTGAGACCAGGTGGGACACCGAGCCATTTTCTTGTGTATTTGTTGATTTTGGCTTCCATTGCTTCGACTGTGCTGGTGCAAATGTCATAGATTAGCAGTGGCCACAGCAGCTTTGGTATCAGCATGAACTGTAGACACCAGACTTTGTATTTGCCTGGCAGTCCGCAGTTATCTATTTTCTTCAGGCCTTCTTCTGCTGTTTGCTTGGTTTCACATCCCCTTTGTGTGTCTTTCAGGGAGTCATCATACCATCTTCCGAGACTTTTTACTGGCTCTTCTGTGACAGTGGGGATGGCTTGGTTGGCTACCATGAATTTGACTGAATCTGCCACTTTTCCTTTTCGCAGTGAGAGACTTCGGGATTTCTTAGGTTTGAACCTCATTCTTGAAGAGGCCACCAACTCATCCAGCTGCTTTAAGATTTGGTGTGTCTCTTCCTCATCCGTGGACAAGACTGTTGTGTCATCCATGAAAGCTTTCAGAGGAGGCATCTGGTATCCATCTCCCAGATTCACTGGACCTGAACTCTTCATTGCAGCTTTCAAGATGACTTCCATTGCCAACACGAACAGTATGGGAGAGATTGCACAGCCCATTGCAATGCCCACCTCTAGGTCTATCCAGTCCGTGGTGTATTCTTTGGTAGAGAACCGCATTGAGAACCCTTGGAAATACTTCCTCAGCATTGTTCGGATGTTTTCTGGGATGTGATACATTTCAAGAGCCAGCTGGATCATATCGTGTGGAACTGATCCATATGCATTCGCCAGATCAAGCCAAACTACGTCAATGTCTCTCTTCTCTGTTCTTGCTTTTTGGATGGCATCCCAAATCAACGTGGCATGTTCCAAGCATCCAGGCATTCCTGGTATGCCTCCCTTTTGGACTGACATATCCAGATACTTGTTTTCAGTCAGGTATTTTGTCAATCTTGCTGCCATAACAGAGAAGAAGATTTTCCCCTCGACGTTCAGAAGTGATATTGGCCTGAACTGATTGATGCTGCTGGAGTTCTGCTCCTTCGGAATGTACACTCCTTCAGCTCTCATCCATTGGTCGCTGATCTTCTGGTTCCTCCATGCTGATCGAATCATCTTGTGGAGCCACTCGAGCA
>JAPXFY010000022.1:2116592-2119092 GCA_030674185.1 Monoplex corrugatus | reverse complement strand
TTCACTGGTGATATGATCAGTGTATCTGATGTTTCGTATCTTGTTCACTGGTGATATGATCAGTGTATCTGATGTTTCGTATCTTGTTCACTGGTGATATGTTGGTGTATCTGATGTTTAGTGTCTTGTTCACTGGTGATATGATCAGTGTATCTGATGTTTCGTATCTTGTTCACTGGTGATATGTTGGTGTATCTGATGTCTAATACTTTGTTCACTGGTGATATGATCACTGTATCTGATGTATAGTGTCTTGTTCACTGGTGATATGATGGTGTATCTGATGTTTAGTGTCTTGTTCACTGTGATATGATCACTGTATCTGATGTATAGTGTCTTGTTCACTGGTGATATGATCAGTGTATCTGATGTTTAGTGTCTTGTTCACTGTGATATGATGGTGTATCTGATGTTTAGTGTCTTGTTCACTGTGATATGATGGTGTATCTGATGTTTAGTATCTTGTTCACTGGTGATATGATGGTGTATCTGATGTTTAGTGTCTTGTTCACTGGTGATATGATCAGTGTATCTGATGTTTAGTGTCTTGTTCACTGTGATATGATGGTGTATCTGATGTTTAGTGTCTTGTTCACTGTGATATGATGGTGTATCTGATGTTTAGTATCTTGTTCACTGGTGATATGATCAGTGTATCTGATGTTTAGTGTCTTGTTCACTGTGATATGATGGTGTATCTGATGTTTAGTGTCTTGTTCACTGGTGATATGATGGTGTATATGACGTTAATGTCTTGTTCACTGGTGATATGATGGTGTATCTGATGTTTAGTGTCTTGTTCACTGGTGATATGATCAGTGTATCTGATGTTTAGTATCTTGTTCACTGGTGATATGATCAGTGTATCTGATGTTTCGTATCTTGTTCACTGGTGATTTGATCAGTGTATCTGATGTTTAGTATCTTACCATAACACCTCTTGGAATCGTCTTCCCCAATCCACAGTAAGGGTCCATGTGTCATAAGTATACAGAAGATGGTGTACAACAGTGCACGTGAGAGCCTGATCTTGTGTTTCATGGAGATGTTCTTGTCCTTCTATACACATTTCAGCCTGGACTGCTGATGTTCTCTTTCTGCCCTCGAAAAGATTTCAAGCTCAAATCCCTCATTGCTACCAATGGATCCCCATTAAATAAAATGTTGACATTTCCTGGCCTCAATCCATAGACAGATGTATAGGAATGATAGTGGTGTTGTGGTTAGCCAGTAAATTGGTCTTCTCCACGATGCTTCCCATGCCGATGTTTCATCCAACCTGTTAACATGCTTCATGACTTCTTGCCCACCTCGTGCCATGCCACCAGCGTCATCTGTAAAACGAAGATTCGTGATGGGTTTTTTCCCTTCCAATGCTGACTGTGCCGACAGGATTATCAATCGCGTCAGTCATGTGAGTTCCAGGAATAAGTTGAAAAGTGAGGGGGACAGAATTAGAAGGCAACCCTGACAAACGCCAACAGAAGTATGGATCCACTCTCCAATAGCAGCCTGTGTAAGCACAACACTGGTGGCTTTGGGGTACAGTTGCTGCATGGTGTTGATTAGCTGTTGCCCGATGTTAAATGGCTTCACTGTAGCCCACAACGCCTCTTGTAAGACGCTGTCAAACGCCTTTCTGAAGTCTATGAGGACGTGGTGTAGCTCCCAAGGATGTACAAGTATAAGGGAAAGCAGGTAAAGGATCTGTTCACTAATACATCCGCTGTGTTTTTCAGCAACAATGGCTGTACACATGGATGTATTCAAAGAAAGGAGACAAGGTAAAGTCGAACTGAAACACATACACCACACCACACCACACCACACCACACCACACCACACCACACCACACCACACCACTCCACACACCACAACACACCACACCACAACACATCACTTCACATCACACCACCACCAACAACAACAACAACAACACTACCACCACCACCACCACAACAACAACAACGCCAACAATAACAACACCAATAACAACAACACCAACACCATTACCACTACCACCACCAGCACCACCACCAACAACAACAACGCCAACAACAACAACACCAATAACAACACCAATAACAACAACACCAACACCAACACCACTACCAACAATAACACCACCACCACCAACAACAACAACACCAACACCATTACCACTACCACCACCAGCAACACCAACACCATTACCAACACCATCATCAACACCACCAACACCAACAATAACAACACAAACAACAACAACACCACACCACCACCACCCAACACCACCACTACCACCACCACCACCACCACCAACAACAACAACAACAACAACACCAACAACTCACAGGCATGTCAATATCAGCAGTACAACAGATGGCCTGTACAGGACAACATGGACAACGTATTTCACTGATCACACTGTACCACCACCACCACCACCACCACCACCACCAACACCAACACCACCACCACCACCACCAACAACAACACAACAACAACACCGACAACACCA
>JAPXFY010000022.1:2109855-2113992 GCA_030674185.1 Monoplex corrugatus | reverse complement strand
AACAACTAACACACTGTAACAACTAACACTTAACACTGTAAAACTAACAACTAACAATTAACAACTAAACACTAACAACTAACACACTGTAAAACTAACTAAAATAACAATAACAACTTAAAACTAAAACCTGTAACAACTAACACACTGTAACAACTAAACACTTAAAACTAACACTGAATCAACATAAAACACTGTAAAACTAACAACAAAACACACTTAACAACTAACACACTTAAAACTAACACAACATAACAAACACTAAAAAACACTGTAACAACTACACACTGTAACAACTAACACATTAAACATAACACTAAAAACTAACACTTAACAAAAACACACTGTAACAAACAACAAACTGAAACAACTTAACACACTGTAAAACAACACACTTAACAACAACACACTGTAACAAAACACTGTAAACTAACACACGTAATAAACTAACACACTTAACAACTAACACACTGTAACAAACACACTGTAACAACAACTAACAACTAACAACTAACAACACTAACACACTTAACAACTAACACTGTAACAACACACTGTAACAACTAACACACTGTAAAACTAACACACTTAACTAACTAACACACTGTAAACTAACACACTGTAACAACACTAAACAAATGTAACAACACACTTAACAACACACATGTATAACTAACACACTGTAATAACAACACACTGTAACAACACACTAACACTAACACACTATAACAACTAACACACTTAACAACTAACACACTTAACAACTAACACACTGTAACAAACTAACACACCATAACACTAACACCTAAAAACACTGTAACAACTAACACACTTAACAACTGTAACAACTAAACCACACACTAAACAACACACTGTAACAACTCACACTGTAACACACACGTAACAACTAACACGTAAAAACACACTTAACAACACCTGTAACAACTAACACACTTAACAACTACACAAAAACAACTAACCACATAAACAACTAACACACTGTAACACTAACACACTTAACAACTAAACACTGTAAACAACATGTAACAACTAAACACTAACATAACATATAACAACTACACACTTAACAACTACACCTTACACTACACACTGTAACAACTACACATTAAAACTAACACTTAACACTAACAACTTAACAACTAACACACTAACAATAACAACTTAACACACATGTAACAACTAACACATTAACAACTAACACACTTAACAACTAACACACTTAACAACTAACACACTATAACAACTAACACTGTAACAACTAACACACTAAAACAACACACTGTAAACTAACACACTTAAACAATAACACACTTAACAACTACACACTTAAACAACTAACAATAACACTTAACAACTAACACACTTAACAACTAACACACTTACAACTAACACACTTAACACTTAACAACTAACACTTAACAACTAACACACTGTAACAACTAACACATGTAAACTAACCACTTAACACTACACACTTAACAACTAAACTATAACATAACACCTGTAACACAACTGTAAAATAACACGTACAACTAACCACTTAACAACTACACACTGTAACAACTCACACGTAACAACTAACACACTTAACAACTAACACACTATAACAACTAACACACTTAACAACTAACACACTTACACTAACACACTTAACAACTAACATAACAACTGTAACAATAACAACAACTGTAACAACTACACATGTAACATACACCAACACTACATCACTGTAAACTAACACTATAACACTAACACTGTAACAACTACACTAACAACTAACACACTGTAACAATAACACTTAACAACTAAACACTGAACAACACTGTACAACTAACACACTGTAACAACTAACACACTATAACAACTAACACACTGTAAACAACTAAACACATTAACAACAACACACTTAACAACTAACACACTTAAATAACTAACTACACTTTAACAACTAACACACTGTAACAACTAACACACTGTAACAACTAACACACTGTAACAACTACACACTTAACAACTACACACTGTAACAACTAACAACTGTAACAACTACACTGTAACAACTAACACTAACAACTAACACATTAACAACTATAACACAACTAACACACTGTAACAACTAAACACATTAACAACTACACCTTAACACTAACACACTGTAACAACTAACACACTATAACAACTAACACACTGTAACAACTAACACACTGTAACAACTAAACACTTACAACTAACATAACAACTAACACACTGTACAACACACACTAACAACTAACACTTAACAACTAACACACTGTAACAACTAACACTGTAACAACTAACACTAACACTTTAACAACTAACACACTGTAACAACTAACACACTGTAACAACTAACACACTTAACAACTATACACCTGTAACAACTACACACTGTAACACTAACACCATAACAACTAACACACTGTAACAACTAAACACTGTACACAAACGTAACACACTGTAACAACTACACACTGTAACAACTAACACACTGTAACAACTTACACAACTGTAACAACTAACACTATAAACACACTGTAACACACTGTAACAACACACTGTAACAACTAACACACTGTAACAACTAACACACTGTAACAAAACTTAACACATATAATAACACACTAACACACTTAAACACTAACACACTGTAACAATACACTGAACAACTACACACTGTAAACAACTACACACTAACACACTGTAACACACTGTAACAACTAACACACTGTAACAACTACACACTGTAATCAACCTAACAACACTGTAACAACTAACACACTGTAACAACTACACACTGTAACAACTAACACACTTAACAACTAACACTGTAACAACTAACACCACTGTAACAATAACACACTGTAACAACACACTGTAACAACTAACACACTGTAACAACTAACACACTATAACAACAACACACTGTAACACTAACAAACACTGTAACAAACACTGTAACAACTAAACACTTAACAACACTGTAACAACAACACACTGTAACAACTAACACACTGTAACAACTAACACACTGTAACAACTACACACTGTAACAACACACTGTAACAACTACACTTAACAACTAACACACTGTAACAACTAACTACAAACACAACTGTAACAACTAAACACTGTAACAACTAACACACTTAAACAACTAACAACTTACAACAACTGTAACAACTAACACACTGTAAAACTAACACATGTAACAACTAACACACTTACAACTAAACACTTAACAACTAACACACTGTAACACTAAACACTGTAACAACTAACACACTTAACAACTAACACACTGTAACAACTACACGTATAAACTAACACACTGTAACAATACACTGTAACAACACACTGTAACAACTAACACACTGTAACAACTAACACACTTAACAACTAACACACTGTACATAACTTAACACACTGTAACAACTAACACACTTAACAACTAACACACTGTAACAACTAACACACTGTAACAACTAACACACTGTAACAACTCACACTGTAACATAAACTAACACACTGTAAACAACTAACACACTGTAACAACTAACACACTGTACATACACACTGTAACAACACACTGTAACAACTAACACACTATAACAACTAACACACTGTAACAACTAACACACTGTAACAACTAACACACTATAACAACACACTGTAACAACTAACACACTGTAACAACACACTATAACAACTTACACACTGTAACAACTAACACACTGTAACAACTAACACACTATAACAACTAACACACTGTAACAACACACTATAACAACACACTGTAACAACTAACACACTATAACAACTAACACACTATAACAACACACTGTAACAACTTACACACTGTAACAACTTACACACTGTAACAACTTACTGTAACTAACAACTTACCAGAATTAAAACGGAAGCGATCATCAGCGCTTTCCTCTTCAGGTCCATGGCCACCGGAACTGAAACACAATGGTCATGCCATCCTGACACTCTCAAATTTATCTACTGTGTTGTCACCAGACTGGATAGTTTTCTGTCAGAAAAATTCTAAATAATCGTACATAACATTTATGGAAAAAAAATTATGGACTC
>JAPXFY010000022.1:2054855-2097355 GCA_030674185.1 Monoplex corrugatus | reverse complement strand
TGTGGACCTCCATCTGTCCTGTGTGAGATGTGGATGTGGATACCTGGACCTCCACCTGTCCTGTATGTGATGTGGGTGTGGATGTGGACCTCCATCTGTCCTGTATGTGATGTGGATGTGGATGTGGACCTCCATCTGTCCTGTATGTGATGTGGATGTGGATGTGGATGTGGACCTCCATCTGTCCTGTATGTGATGTGGGTGTGGATGTGGACCTCCATCTGTCCTGTATGTGATGTGGATGTGGATGTGGACCTCCATCTGTCCTGTGTGATGTGGGTGTGGATGTGGACCTCCATCTGTCCTGTATGTGATGTGGATGTGGACCTCCATCTGTCCTGTATGTGATGTGGATGTGGACTTCCATCTGTCCTGTGTGTGATGTGGATGTGGATACCTGGACCTCCATCTGTCCTGTGTGAGATGTGGATGTGGATACCTGGACCTCCATCTGTCCTGTATGTGATGTGGGTGTGGATGTGGACCTCCATCTGTCCTGTATGTGATGTGGATGTGGATGTGGACCTCCATCTGTCCTGTATGTGATGTGGATGTGGATGTGGATGTGGACCTCCATCTGTCCTGTATGTGATGTGGGTGTGGATGTGGACCTCCATCTGTCCTGTATGTGATGTGGATGTGGATGTGGACCTCCATCTGTCCTGTGTGATGTGGGTGTGGATTGGACCTCCATCTGTCCTGTATGTGATGTGGATGTGGACCTCCATCTGTCCTGTATGTGATGTGGATGTGGACTTCCATCTGTCCTGTGTGTGATGTGGATGTGGATACCTGGACCTCCATCTGTCCTGTATGTGATGTGGGTGTGGATGTGGACCTCCATCTGTCCTGTATGTGATGTGGATGTGGACCTCCATCTGTCCTGTATGTGATGTGGATGTGGATGTGGACCTCCATCTGTCCTGTGTGAGATGTGGATGTGGATACCTGGACCTCCATCTGTCCTGTATGTGATGTGGGTGTGGATACCTGGACCTCCATCTGTCCTGTGTGAGATGTGGATGTGGATACCTGGACCTCCATCTGTCCTGTATGTGATGTGGGTGTGGATACCTGGACCTCCATCTGTCCTGTGTGAGATGTGGATGTGGACCTCCATCTGTCCTGTATGTGATGTGGATGTGGACCTCCATCTGTCCTGTATGTGATGTGGGTGTGGATACCTGGACCTCCATCTGTCCTGTATGTGATGTGGATGTGGACCTCCATCTGTCCTGTATGTGATGTGGATGTGGACCTCCATCTGTCCTGTATGTGATGTGGATGTGGATACCTGGACCTCCATCTGTCCTGTATGTGATGTGGATGTGGACCTCCATCTGTCCTGTATGTGATGTGGATGTGGACCTCCATCTGTCCTGTGTGAGATGTGGATGTGGATACCTGGACCTCCATCTGTCCTGTATGTGATGTGGGTGTGGATGTGGACCTCCATCTGTCCTGTATGTGATGTGGATGTGGACCTCCATCTGTCCTGTATGTGATGTGGATGTGGACCTCCATCTGTCCTGTGTGAGATGTGGATGTGGATACCTGGACCTCCATCTGTCCTGTATGTGATGTGGGTGTGGATGTGGACCTCCATCTGTCCTGTATGTGATGTGGATGTGGACCTCCATCTGTCCTGTATGTGATGTGGATGTGGACCTCCATCTGTCCTGTATGTGATGTGGGTGTGGATGTGGACCTCCATCTGTCCTGTGTGATGTGGATGTGGATGTGGACCTCCATCTGTCCTGTGTGATGTGGATGTGGACCTCCATCTGTCCTGTATGTGATGTGGATATGCACCTCCATCTGTCCTGTGTGTGATGTGGATGTGGATACCTGGACCTCCATCTGTCCTGTGTGTGATGTGGATGTGGATACCTGGACCTCCATCTGTCCTGTGTGTGATGTGGATGTGGATACCTGGACCTCCATCTGTCCTGTGTGTGATGTGGATGTGGATACCTGGACCTCCATCTGTCCTGTGTGTGATGTGGATGTGGATACCTGGACCTCCATCTGTCCTGTATGTGATGTGGATGTGGACCTCCATCTGTCCTGTGTGTGATGTGGATGTGGATACCTGGACCTCCACCTGTCCTGTATGTGATGTGGATGTGGATCTCCATCTGTCCTGTGTGTGATGTGGATGTGGATGTGGACCTCCATCTGTCCTGTGTGTGATGTGGATGTGGATACCTGGACCTCCATCTGTCCTGTATGTGATGTGGATGTGGACCTCCATCTGTCCTGTGTGATGTGGATGTGGATGTGGACCTCCATCTGTCCTGTATGTGATGTGGATGTGGACCTCCATCTGTCCTGTGTGTGATGTGGATGTGGATGTGGACCTCCATCTGTCCTGTATGTGATGTGGATGTGGACCTCCATCTGTCCTGTATGTGATGTGGATGTGGACCTCCATCTGTCCTGTATGTGATGTGGATGTGGACCTCCATCTGTCCTGTATGTGATGTGGATGTGGATGTGGACCTCCATCTGTCCTGTATGTGATGTGGATGTGGACTTCCATCTGTCCTGTATGTGATGTGGATGTGGACTTCCACCTGACCTGTATGTGATGTGGATGTGGACCTCCACCTGACCTGTATGTGATGTGGATGTGGACCTCCACCTGACCTGTATGTGATGTGGATGTGGACCTCCATCTGTCCTGTATGTGATGTGGATGTGGACCTCCATCTGTCCTGTATGTGATGTGGATGTGGACCTCCATCTGTCCTGTATGTGATGTGGATACCTGGACCTCCATCTGTCCTGTATGTGATGTGGATGTGGACCTCCATCTGTCCTGTATGTGATGTGGATACCTGGACCTCCATCTGTCCTGTATGTGATGTGGATGTGGATACCTGGACCTCCATATGTCCTCTATGTGATGTGGATGTGGACCTCCACCTGTCCTGTGTGTGGATGTGGATACCTGGATCTGACTCTTTAATGGCGGAGAGAACCATCATGCTGAAAAGGAAGCTGAAGAGTGTAGGAGCAAGAATGCATCCTTTGTCACATCACTTTGTCACATCACTTTGTCACATCACTTTGTCACATCACTTTGTCACATTACTTTGTCACATCACTTTGTCACATTACTTTGTCACATCACTTTGTCACATTAATTTGTCACATCACTTTGTCACACCACTTTGTCACATTACCTTGTCACATTACTTTGTCACATTACTTTGTCACATTACCTTGTCACATTACTTTGTCACATTACTTTGTCACATTACCTTGTCACATTACTTTGTCACATTACTTTGTCACATCACTTTGTCACATTACCTTGTCACATTACTTTGTCACATTACTTTGTCACATCACTTTGTCACATCACTTTGTCACATCACTTTGTCACATCACTTTGTCACATTACTTTGTCACATCACTTTGTCACATCACTTTGTCACACCACTTTGTCACATCACTTTGTCACACCACTTTGTCACATCACTTTGTCACACCACTTTGTCACATTACTTTGTCACACCACTTTGTCACATTACTTTGTCACATCACTTGTCACATCACTTTGTCACATCACTTTGTCACATCACTTTGTCACATTACTTTGTCACATCACTTGTCACACTACTTTGTCACATCACTTTGTCACATCACTTTGTCACATCCACTTTGTCACACTCACTTTGTCACATCACTTTGTCACATTACTTTGTCACATTACTTTGTCACATTACTTTGTCACACTCACTTTGTCACATCCACTTTGTCACATCGACTCTTGTCACATCCTGTCACATCACTTTGTCACATTACTTTGTCACATCACTTTGTCACATCACTTTGTCACATACTTTGTCACATCACCTTGTCACATACTTTGTCACATCACTTTGTCACATTACTTTGTCACATCACTTTGTCACATCACTTGTCACATCACTTTGTCACTACATTTGTCACATCACTTTGTCACATTACCTTGTCACATTACCTTGTCACATCACTTGTCACATTACTTTGTCACATCACTTTGTCACATACTTTGTCACATTACCTTGTCACATCACTTGTCACATTACTTTGTCACATTACTTTGTCACATCACTTTGTCACATACTTTGTCACATCACTTTGTCACATTACCTTGTCACATTACCTTGTCACATTACTTTGTCACATTACTTTGTCACATCACTTTGTCACATTCACTTTGTCACATCTACTTGTCACATCACCTTGTCACACACTTTGTCACATTACTTTGTCACATTACCTTTGTCACATTACTTGTCACATTACTTGTCACATACTCTTGTCACATTACTTTGTCCACACTTACCTGTCACAATATACTGACGTCTACTTTGTCACACTATCTGATTACTGGTCACAAGAATACTGATTTACGGTCTCACACGAATATTTGACAGTTTATTGTCACAAGAATACGACGTTTACTGTGTCACAAGAATACGACGTTGACTGGTCACAATATACTTTGACGTTGACTGTGTCACAATTGATACTGACGTTGCGTGTCACAATATTTACTGACGTTGACTGTGTCACAATAACTATTGTACGTTGACTGTGTCACATAATTACTGACGTTTACTGTGTCACAATATACTGACGTTGAGTGTCACAATGTACTACGTGACTTTGTCACACATGATACTGACAGTTGACTGTGTCACAATATACTGCGTTGACTGTGCACAATAATACTGTACGTTACTTTGTCACATACGCTGAACGTGTTACTTGTCACAATAATACTGACGTTGACTGTGTCACAATAATACTGACGTTGACTGTGTCACAATAATACTGACGTTTACTGTGTCATAAGAATACTGACGTTTACTGTGTCACAAGAATACTGACGTTTACTTGTCATATCACTTCGTCACACTGATATTGACATTTACGTTGTCACAATACTTTGTCACACTAATACTGACATTTACATTGTGACAATAGTATACATTTACTTTGTCACAATAATAGACATTTACTTTGTCACATTTCTTTGTCATAATAATACTGACATTTACTTTGTCACATTTCTTTGTCAAATGATACTGACATTTACTTTGTAAATTTTCACAATAAAACATTTACTTTGTCATTTCTTGTCAAATGATACTGACGTTTACTTTGTCGCATTTCTTTGTCATAATAATACTGACGTTTACTTTGTCACAAGACATTACCTTTGTCACAAGACATTACATTTGTCACACTTACGTTGTCACAAAAATACATTTACTTTGTCACATTTCGTTTTTCACAAAACACTGACATGTGCTCTGCTCCATGGAGTTTTCCAGTCAGTTAAAGGAGAGACAACTGCTTGCTTGTCCTGGGATCTTCAACGTGAGCTGCACACGAGAACTGCATCCACCGTCACATCCGAAATACTAGCGCTCAGGCCATCCCTCTCAGTCTAGTGGAGGGGGCAGAACAATTATTCACACCATCTGGGTTCAAACCTGGAAACTCGTCCTCTCGGTTTCAGCGTTCTCACTTCGTGAAAACAAAGTGACCTTGTATTTTTTTTTCATTTTCTTTTCATTTTTCCCATTTTCCCCCCCTTTTCTTTCTTTCTATTTTTTTTAATTCCTCTGATTCCTCTTCTTTTGTTTGTTTGTTTGTTCCAAGCGATGTATTTCTCTGATATTTGTACGCAAGGTGTTTGGCACACACTACACAGGCCGTATATTGCTGCACAACTAATCACAGCAAAACTGGAAACAAGGGAAACACCTCTAAATGTTATTTTAATTCGCCAGTTGCTTCCCGTATTTCCCGTATCGTTGAGGTAACATTGCTCTCTCTCTCTCTCTCTCTCTCTCTCTCTCTCCTCTCTCTCTCTCTCTGACACACACTCTACACACACACACACACAGACACACATACAAACACACGCACACACACACACAAACACACACACAGATAACACACGCACACACACACACACACAACACACACACAACACACACAGACACACACACACACACACACAACACACACACCACACACACACACACACAGGTTACCTGGCCAGTGTTATCAGTGAAGTGAAAGGTAAAACCACGCAGAACGTCACATAACAGTCGTTGACACAAACCCGACTCTGGAAACCAGCAAAGGTCATAACTGTCATCAGGCTTTATCATCATCATCATCATCATCATCATCATCATCATCATCATCGTCGTCGTCGTCATCATCATCACCTTCATCAACGTCGTCGTCATCATCATCATCGTCGTCATCGTCATCATTATCGTCGTCGTCGTCATCATTGTCGTCATCATCAACGTCGTCATCAACGTCTTCGCCGTCGTCATTATCGTCGTCGTCGTCATCATCATCATCATCGTCGTCGCTGTCATCATCATCATCATCATCATCATCGTTCTCATCATCATTGACGTCATCATCATCGTCGCCATTATCATCGTCATTATTGTCATCGTCACCTCCATCATCGTCTTCTTCACCATCGTCGTCGTCGTCGTAATCATCATCGTCGTCGTCGTCATCACCACCGTTATCATCGTCAAAATCAGCAGAGCAGCACCAGCATTATCATCATCATCATCATCTCACCTTATCACTAGATGATTATCATCATCCATCATCATCATCTATCACATCATCAACCCCATTCCCCATCATGTACTCATCTGTACCATGCAGAACATTCAACCTAATTGACCGTTTTTTGTTGCGTGTGTGTGAATGTTGATTATTTATGTTGATTACTGTATATGTGTCAAATATGATGTGTACGATTATCATTTGATATGTTCGATTATGTCTGATTATGTCGATTATGTGGATGTGTGATTATGATGTGTGATATTTATGTGTTTATGATTATGTGATTATTATTGTATGTGTGATTGATGATGTGTGGATATGTGTGATTATTGTGTGATTATGTGTGATTATGATGTGTGATATGGATTGTGATGGTAGTGAATGTAGTGTTGATGTGTATTGTGTGATTAATGATTGTGATGTGATTATGTGATTATGTGATGTGTGATTATGTGTGTGATTATGTGTGATGTGTGATTATGATGTGATTATGTGTGATTATGTGATGTGTGATTATGTGTGATGTGTGATTATGTGTATGTGATTATATGATTATGTGAGTGTGATTATGTGTGTTTGTGTGATTATGTGATGTGTGATTATGTGTGATGTGTGATTATGTGTGTGATTATGTGTGATGTGTGATTATGTGATGTTGATGTGTGATGTGATATGTGTGGTGATTATGTGTGATGTGTGATTATGTGTGATGTGTGATTATGTGATGTGTGTTGTGATTATGTGTGATGTGTGATTTGTGATGGATTAGTGTGATGTGATTATGTGATGTGATTGTGATGTGATTATGTGTGATGTGTGATTATGTGATGTGTGTTATGTGATGTGTGATGTGTGTATTATGTGGTGATGTGTGATTATGTGTGATTATGTGTGATGTGTGATTATGTGTGATGTGTGATTATGTGATGTGTGATTGTGATGTGATGTGTGATGTGTGATTGTGATTATGTGATGTGTGATTATGTGTGTGTGATTATGTGTGATTATGGATGTGTGATTATGTGATGTGATTAGTGATGTGTGATTATGTGTGTTGTGATTATGTGTGATGTGTGATTATGTGATGTGTGATTATGTGTGATGTGTGATGTGATGTTGTTGTGTGATTATGTGTGATGGTGATTATGTGTGTTGTGATTGTGTGTTTGTGTGATTATGTGATGTGTGTTGGTGTGATTTGTGATGTGTGATGTGATTATGTGAGTGATTGTGATTGGATTATGTGATGTGTTGATTATGTGTGATGATTATGTGGTGATGTGTGATTATTATGTGTGTTTGTGTGATGTGTGATTTGTGATTGTGGTTATGTGTGATTTGATGTGTGATTATGTTGTGTGTGATTATGTGTGATTATGTGATGTGTGATTATGTGGTTGATGTGTGATTATGTGTGTGGATTATGTGATGTGTATTGTGATGTGATTATGTTGATGTTGGATTATGTGATGTGTGATTATGTGTGATTATGTGTGTGATGTGTGTGATTGTGTGATTGTTTGTGATGTGATTATGTGTGATGTGATTATGGTGTGTGTGATTATGTGATGTTATTATGTGTGATTGTGTGATTATGTGATGTGATTATGTGTGATGTGATTATGTGTGATTATGTGTGTGATTGTGTGATTATGTGTGTGTGATTATGTGATGTGATTATGTGATGTGTGATTATGTGTGATGTGTGATATGTGATGTGATGATGTGTGAGGTGTTATTATGTGTGATGTGATTTATTGTGTGTGTGATTATGTGATGTGTATGTATGTCTGTGTGATTATGTGTGTGTGTAGGTGTGATTTATTGTGATGTGATTATGTGTGATGTGATTATGTGATGTGATTATGTGTGATGTGATTATGTGTGGTGTGTGTGATTGTTATGTGGATGTGGAATTATGTGTGATGTGATTATGTGTGTTTATTTGTGGATTGTGTGTGATATGTGTGATTATGTGATGTGTATGTGTGATGTGTGATTATGTGTGATTATGTGTATGTTGATTGTGATGTGTAATATATATTTGTATATAATATGATCTCTATAATTTTCCATCGCTTTTATTCTTTTTCCCCATTTATAGCCATGTGTAAGTGTGTGTGTGCGCGCGTGCGTAAGTGTATGTTCAGCGCTTAGATTTGATTTTTATTGAGACCCAGAGTAACGACAAGACAGCAAGACCGCTACCTTGCCCTCTCCGTCCTGAGGGAAAGGGCATCCACTGCGGTGACCTTGAGGGGTCAGCTGAGGGACGCAACAGGTGCTAACATCAGCTGCAGCACGGTGAGAAGACGGCTACATGAGGCAAACTTGAGGTCACGGAGACCGGCCGTCCGACCCGTGCTGTCACCGGTCAACAGAGTGCGCCGCATGACCTGGGCCAGGGAGCACGTGACCTGGACAAGGCAACAGTGGGCCCGGGTCTTGTTTTCGGATGAGTCCAGGTTCACCCTGACCTTTAACGATGGCCGGGCTCGGGTGTGGCGACGTCAAGGGGAGAGGTTCGCTGACGCCACTGTCCAAGAGCATAACCGGTACGGCGGCGGGTCGGTGATGGTGTGGGGTGGCATGAGCCGTGGTACCCGGACCCCCCTGCTCCCCATTGACGGCATCCTGAACGGGGTCCGGTACCGGGACGAGGTTCTGGCGGCCGTGGCACTGCCTGCGCTTGTGGACCTTGGTCAAGGCGCCATCTTCCAGGACGACAATGCACCTGCGCATCGAGCACGCCTTGTGACCGACTTCCTGGAGCAGCATGAAGTCGTCCGTATGGCCTGGCCAGCGTGCTCACCTGACCTGAACCCAATTGAACACCTCTGGGATGTGCTCGGGAGGCGCATCAGGGACAACCACCCCCCACCGGGCACCCTGGCCAGGCTGGTCTACATCCTGCAGATCGAGTGGGCGGCCATCCCTCAGGACACACTCCGTACCCTTGTGGGGTCGATGCATCGGCGCTGTGAAGCATGCATCCAGGCTCGGGGCGGACACACGCGATATTGAAAACAGATTGGCCAAATCTGACACTTTCTGTTTTTTGAAAAGGGGGGGATGTTCCTTTAAATGCATGTGCTGTTCACTAATGGGTCATTGTGCTAATTTCTTTTTCCAAAACAGGTGTGGAAATGATGAAATAAAACATAGAATCAATTCTAAACATTGTCAATTATTTCAACTTAAAATTAGAGAGGAAGGAAGAAGTGGCCCTTAAATTATGATTAGGAGTATACACTGTTGTGTTGGTGTGGTGTGGTGTGGTGTTGGTGGTGTTGGTGGTGTGGTGTGGTGTGGTGTGGTGTGGCGTGGCGTGGCGTGGCGTGGCGTGGCGTGGCGTGGCGTGGCGTGGCGTGGCGTGGCGTGGTGTTTAACCTTTTGACTCCCGCACCCTATGCACCAACTGTAAAAACTTAACCTTTTTACTCCAGCACCTTATCCACCAACTGCAAAAACTGAACCCTTTGACTCCCACACCCTATCCACCAACTTCAAAAACTTAACCCTTTGACTCCATCACACTATCAACCAACTGCAAAACCTTAACCCTTTGACTCCCTCACCTTATCCGCCAACTGCAAAAACTTAACCCTTTGACTCCCTGCAACCTATCCACCAACTGCAAAAACTTAACCCTTTGATTCCATCACCCAATCCACCAGGCAGTCAAAGGGTTAAATTGTTGCTTTGCTAGCATGGCTGACAATGCAGGATGACGGTAGGCAGGCTGCGGGAGCCACAGGGTTAAAATCCTACCACAATCAGATTATAATGTGAGGACTAGCCGTAAAAATGTTGCTCAAAGAACCCTTTAACATTTTGGTTGCACTGCCAGATACCGATGCTGTTGTGGAATTCTACATATGTAATGGAGGACCTCCCCTTTGCTTTCAGTCACAGGCTGGTCGCTTCTTTCGATAGAACCGTGGACTCAAGATCCGGTATTTCGAGTTCAATCCCAGCCGGCAGCATTTAAAACTGGGCTGTACGCTGTCCGTCTTTATTGCTGTTTCCATCGTTCTGCTGGTGTGTGACTTCCATAGGGTTTTGCAGCACGCTCAGGTAGTCTGTCACGTTGATTTCCATAGGGTTTTGCAGCAGGTTAAGCTAGTCTGTCTGTCATACTGACTTCCATAGGGTTTTGCAGCAGGCTCAGGTAGTCTGTCACACTGACTTCCATAGGGTTTTGCAGCAGGCTCAGGTAGTCTGTCACACTGACTTCCATAGGGTTTTGCAGCAGGCTCAGGTAGTCTGTCACACTGATTTCCATAGGGTTTTGCAGCAGGCTCAGGTAGTCTGTCACGTTGACTTCCATAGGGTTTTGCAGCAGGCTCAGGTAGTCTGTCACACTGACTTCCATAGGGTTTTGCAGCAGGCTCAGCTAGTCTGTCACGTTGACTTCCATAGGGTTTTGCAGCAGGCTCAGGTAGTCTGTCACACTGACTTCCATAGGGTTTTGCAGCAGGCTCAGCTAGTCTGTCACGTTGACTTCCATAGGGTTTTGCAGCAGGTTAAGCTAGTCTGTCACACTGACTTCCATAGGGTTTTGCAGCAGGTTAAGCTAGTCTGTCACGTTGACTTCCATAGGGTTTTGCAGCAGGCTCAGCTAGTCTGTCACACTGACTTCCATAGGGTTTTGCAGCAGGTTAAGCTAGTCTGTCACACTGACTTCCATAGGGTTTTGCAGCAGGCTCAGGTAGTCTGTCACGTTGACTTCCATAGGGTTTTGCAGCAGGCTCAGGTAGTCTGTCACACTGACTTCCATAGGGTTTTGCAGCAGGCTCAGGTAGTCTGTCACATTGACTTCCATAGGGTTTTGCAGCAGGCTCAGGTAGTCTGTCACACTGACTTCCATAGGGTTTTGCAGCAGGCTCAGCTAGTCTGTCACACTGACTTCCATAGGGTTTTGCAGCAGGTTAAGCTAGTCTGTCACACTGACTTCCATAGGGTTTTGCAGCAGGCTCAGCTAGTCTGTCACACTGACTTCCATAGGGTTTTGCAGCAGGCTCAGGTAGTCTGTCACACTGACTTCCATAGGGTTTTGCAGCAGGTTAAGCTAGTCTGTCACACTGACTTCCATAGGGTTTTGCAGCAGGCTCAGCTAGTCTGTCACACTGACTTCCATAGGGTTTTGCAGCAGGTTAAGCTAGTCTGTCTGTCACACTGACTTCCATAGGGTTTTGCAGCAGGCTCAGCTAGTCTGTCACGTTGACTTCCATAGGGTTTTGCAGCAGGCTCAGGTAGTCTGTCACACTGACTTCCATGGGGTTTTGCACTAGGCTCAGCTAGTCTGTCACGTTGACTTCCATAGGGTTTTGCAGCAGGCTCAGGTAGTCTGTCACACTGACTTCCATAGGGTTTTGCAGCAGGTTAAGCTAGTCTGTCACACTGACTTCCATAGGGTTTTGCAGCAGGCTCAGGTAGTCTGTCACACTGACTTCCATAGGGTTTTGCAGCAGGTTAAGCTAGTCTGTCACACTGACTTCCATAGGGTTTTGCAGCAGGCTCAGGTAGTCTGTCACACTGACTTCCATAGGGTTTTGCAGCAGGTTAAGCTAGTCTGTCACACTGACTTCCATAGGGTTTTGCAGCAGGCTCAGGTAGTCTGTCACACTGACTTCCATAGGGTTTTGCAGCAGGTTAAGCTAGTCTGTCACATTGACTTCCATAGGGTTTTGCAGCAGGTTAAGCTAGTCTGTCACGTTGACTTCCATAGGGTTTTGCAGCAGGCTCAGGTAGTCTGTCACACTGACTTCCATAGGGTTTTGCAGCAGGTTAAGCTAGTCTGTCACGTTGACTTCCATAGGGTTTTGCAGCAGGTTAAGCTAGTCTGTCACACTGACTTCCATAGGGTTTTGCAGCAGGTTAAGCTAGTCTGTCACACTGACTTCCATAGGGTTTTGCAGCAGGTTAAGCTAGTCTGTCACGATGACTTCCATAGGTTTTGCAGCAGGTTAACCTAGTCTGTCACACTGACTTCCATAGGGTTTTGCAGCAGGTTCAGGTAGTCTGTCACACTGAGTTCCATAGGGTTTTGCAGCAGGTTCAGGTAGTCTGTCACACTGAGTTCCATAGGGTTTTGTAGCAGGCTCATGTAGTCTGTAACGTTGAGTTCCACAGAGTTTTGCAGCAGGTTCAGCTAGTCTGTCAGATTTGGGTAGAGCCCATACGTTAATGTCCGAGCGCAACGAAATCCTTTCGAACAAACTCCAAACTCCATTGTTGTGACCATTAATGGCGTCATCATCATCATCATCACATCATCATCATCATCATCATCGTCGTCGTCGTCGTCGTCATCGTCGTCGTCATCGTCATCATTCCATTCCACCAACCAGTCAATCAATTAATCAAACTGGAAATCAATATCTGAATCAAACGAATCAACAGTTCGGTTCACTGATCGACCATCAACTAGCCAGTCAAACACTCACTGTCTCAGTCATCTACTAAGTCAGTCAATCAATCGATCAATCAATCAGTCAATCAATCGATCAATCAATCAATCAATCAATCATCAATCAATCAATCAGTCAGTCAGTCAGTCAATCAATCAGTCAATCAATCGATCAATCAGTCAATCAATCGATCAATCAATCGACCAATCAGTCAATCAATCAGCGGATCGATCAGTCAATGAATGAATCGACCAATCAATGTATCGATCAATCGGTCAAGGGATCGATCAATCAGTCAATGAATCGACTAATCAGTCAATCAATTAGCGGATCAATCAATCAGTCAATCAATGAATCGATCAACCAATGCATCATTCAGTTAATGGAATGATCAATCAGTTAATCAATCAATGGATCAATCAATCAATCAATTAATGGATCAATCAGTCAGTCAATCAATGGATCAATCAATCAGTTAATGAATTGATCGATCAATCAGTCAATCAATGAATGGATCGATCGATTGGTAAACCAACCAATGGATCGATCCATCAGTCCATCAAACTCAGCTTTACCTTCAGCGGCAAAGTACAATTGCATTCCGTTCTTGTCCATGATTTTGAATTTGTTCCGCATTTCCAGACCAGTCAGCACTGAAACACACACACACACACACACACACACACACACACACACCACACACACACACACACACACACACCCACGCACGCACACACACACACACACACACACACACACCACACCACACACACACACACACACACACACACACACAATGATGGTGAATATACTGGTGGTGATAGTGGTGGTGATAGTGATGGTGATTATACGGCTATGTTAAATATAATGGTGGTGATAGGGTGTGGTGATCATACGGCTATGGTGAATATAATGGTGGTGATAGTGGTGGTGGTGATCATACGGCTATGGTGAATATAATGGTGGTGATCATACGGCTATGGTGAATATAATGGTGGTGATCATACGGCTAGGTGAATATAATGGTGGTGATCATACGCTGTGGTGAATAAATGGTGGTGATCATACGGTTATGGTGAATATAATGGTGGTGATCATACGGCTATGGTGAATATAATGGTGGTGATAGTGGTGGTGGTATATACGGCTATGGTGAATATAAACGTATGATAGTGTGTGATATACGCTAGGTGATATAAGTTGTATAGGTGGTGGTGATTACGGTATGGTAAATAAAATGGTGGTGATAGTGGTGGTGATATACGCTATGGTGAATATAATGTGGGATAGGGTTGTGATATAGGCTATGTAATATAAGGTGGTGATATGGTGGTGATATACGCAATGGTGAATATAATGGTGGTGATAGTGTGTGGTGATATAACGGCTATGGTGAATATAATGTGGTGATAGTTTGGTGATATACGGCTATGGTGATAATGTGGTGAAGGGTGGTGATATCGGCTATGGTGAATATAATGGTGGTGATATGGTGGTGATTATAGCTATGGTGAATATAATGTGGTGGTGGTGATTATACGGCTATGGTGAATATATGGTGTGATAGTGGTGGTGATTATAGGTATGTGATAATGTGGTGATGATACTATGGTAATATATGGTGGTGATAGTGGTGGTGATTATACGGTATGGTGATATAATGGTGATATGTTGATATACGCATGGGAATATAATGGTGGTGATAGTGGTGGTGATCATACGCTATGGTGAATATAATGTGGTGATAGTGGTGGTGATATACGCAATGGTGAATATAATGTGGTGATAGTGGGTTGATCATACGCAATGGTGAATATAATGGTGGTGATAGTGGTGGTGATCATACGCATGGTGAATATAATGTGATATGGTGTGATATAGGCTATGTGAATAAATGGTGTGAGTGGTGATATACGGCAATAGGTGAATATAATGGTGGTGATAGTGGTGGTGATCATACGGCTATGTGAATATAATGATATGTGATTATACGGCTTGGTGAATATAATGGTGGTGATGGTGGTGATTATACGGCATGGTGAATATAATGGTGGTGATAGTGGTGTGATCATACGGCATGGTGAATATAATGGTGGTGATGTTGGTGATCATACGGCTATGGTGAATATAATGTGGTGATAGTGGTGGTGATATACGGATGGTGAATATAATGGTGGTGATAGTGGTGTGATCATACGGCTATGGTGAATATAATGTGGTGATAGTGGTGGTGATCATACGCAATGGTGAATATAAAGGTGGTGATATGTGGTGTGATCATACGGCTATGGTGAATATAAGGTGGTGATTGTGGTGGTGATTATACGGCTATGGTGAATAAATGGTGTGATATGGTGGTGATCATACGGCTATGGTGAATATAATGGTGGTGATATGGTGGTGGTGATTATACGGCTATGGTGAATATAATGGTGGTGATAGTGTGTGGTGATATAGGCTATGGTGAATATATAGGTGTGATAGTGGTGTGATTATACGGCTATGGTGAATATAATGGTGGTGATAGTGGTGTGTGATATACGGCATGGTGAATATAATGGTGGATTGAATAGTGGTTGGTTGATTATAACGGCATGGTGAATATAATGGTGGTGATAGTGGGGTGGTGATATACGGCTATGGTGAATATAATGGTGGTGATAGTGGTGGTGGTGATTATACGGCTATGGTGAATAAATGGTGTGATAGTGGGTGGTGATTATAGCTATGGTGAATATAATGGTGGTGTAGTGGTGGTGGTGATATACGGCTATGGTGAAATAATGGTGGTGATAGTGGTGGTGGATATACGGCTATGGTGAATATATGGTGGTGATAGGTGGTGGTGATTATACGGCTATGGTGAATATAATGGTGGTGATAGTGGTGGTGGATATACGGCTATGGTGAATATAATGGTGGTGATAGTGGTGGTGATTATACGGCTATGGTGAATATAAGGTGGTGATAGTGGTGGTGGTGATTATACGGCTATGGTGAATATAATGGTGGTGATAGTGTGGTGGTGATTATACGGCATATGGTGAATATAATGGTGTGATAGTGGTGGTGATTATACGGCTATGGTGAATATAATGGTGGGTAGTGGTGGTGATTATACGGCTATGGTGAAATAAGGTGGTGAAAGTGGTGTGGTGATATAGGCTATGGTGAATATATGGTGGTGATAGTTGGTGGTGATTAAGGCTATGGTGAATATATGGTGGTGATAAGTGTGGTGGTGATTATACGGCTAATGGTGAATATAATGGTGGTGATAGTGGTTGGTGATTATACGGCTATGGTGAATATAATGGTGGTGATAGTGGTGGTGGTGATTATACGGCTATGGTGAATATAATGGTGGTGATAGTGGTGTGGTGATTATACGGCTATGGTGAAATATAATATGGTGGTGATAGTGGTGGTGATTATACGGCTATGGTGAATATAATGGTGGTGATAATGTGGTGATGTGGTGGTGGTGATTATACGGCTATGGTGAATATAATGTGGTGATAGTGGTGGTGGATTATACGGCTATGGTGAATATAATGGTGGTGATAGTGGTGGTGATTATACGGCTATGGTGAATATAATGGTGGTGATAGTGGTGTGTGATTATACGCATGGTGAATATAATGGTGGTGATAGTGGTGTGATTATACGGCTATGGTGAATTAATGGTGGTGATAGTGGTGGTGGGATTATACGCTATGGTGAATATAATGTGGTGATAGTGGTGGTTGATTATACGGCTATGTGAATATAATGGGGTGATAGTGGTGGTGATCATACGCATGGTGAATATAATGGTGGTGATAGTGGTGGTGTTATATACGGCTATGGTGAATATAATGTGGTGAGTGGTGGTGATTATACGGCTATGTGAATATAATGGTGGTGATAGTGGTGATTATACGGCATGGTGAATAAATGGTGGTGATAGTGTGTGACATACGGCAATGGTGAATATAATGGTGGTGATAGTGGTGGTTGATATACGGCTATGGTGAATATAATGGTGGTGATAGTGGTGGTGATATACGGCTATGGTGAATATAATGGTGGTGATAGTGGTGGTGATCATACGGCTATGGTGAATATAATGGTGGTGATAGTGTGGTGGTGATATACGGCATGGTGAATATAATGGTGGTGATAGTGGTGGTTGATATACGGCTATGGTGAATATAATGGTGGTGATAGTGGTGGTGATATACGGCTATGGTGAATATAATGGTGGTGATAGTGGTGTGATCATATGGCTATGGTGAATATAATGGTGTGATATGTGGTGGTGATTATACGGCTATGGTGAATATAATGGTGGTGATAGTGGTGGTGATATACGGCTATGGTGAATATAATGGTGGTGATATGGTGGTGATATACGGCTATGGTGAATATAATGGTGGTGATAGTGTGGTGATATATACGGCAATGGTGAATTATAAGGTGGTGATAGTGGTGGTGATTATACGGCAATGGTGAATATAATGGTGGTGATAGTGGTGGTGGATGATTATACGGCTATGGTGAATATAATGGTGGTGATAGTGGTGGTGGTGATTATACGGCTATGGTGAATATAATGGTGGTGATGTGGTGGTGATTATACGGCTATGGTGAATATAATGGTGGTGATAGTGGTGGTGGTGATTATACGGCTATGGTGAATATAATGGTGGTGATAGTGGTGGTGATCATACGCAATGGTGAATATAATGGTGGTGATAGTGGTGGTGATTATACGCTATGGTGAATATAATGGTGGTGATATAGTGGTGGTGATATACGGCTATGGTGAATATAATGGTGGTGATAGTGGTGGTGATTATACGGCTATGGTGAATATAAATGGTGGTGATAGTGTGGTGATTATACGGCATGGTGAATATAATGGTGGTGATAGTGGTGGTGATCATACGGCTATGGTGAATATAATGGTGGTGATAGTGGTGGTGGTGATTATACGGCTATGGTGAATATAATGGTGGTGATAAGTGGTGGTGATCATACGGCTATGGTGAATATAATGGTGGTGATAGTGGTGGTGATCATACGGCTATGGTGAATATAATGGTGGTGATAGTGGTGGTGATCATACGGCATGGTGAATATAATGGTGGTGATAGTGGTGGTGATCATACGGCTATGGTGAATATAAATGGTGGTGATAGTGGTGGTGATTATACGGCTATGGTGAATATAATGGTGGTGATAGTGGTGGTGATTATACGGCTATGGTGAATATAATGGTGGTGATAGTGGTGGTGATTATACGGCTATGGTGAATATAATGGTGGTGATAGTGGTGGTGATCATACGGCTATGGTGAATATAATGGTGGTGATAGTGGTGGTGGTGATTATACGGCTATGGTGAATATAATGGTGGTGATAGTGGTGTGATATACGGCTATGGTGAATATAATGGTGGTGATAGTGGTGGTGATTATACGGCTATGGTGAATATAATGGTGGTGATAGTGGTGGTGATCATACGGCATGGTGAATATAAATGGTGGTGATTAGTGGTGGTGATTATACGGCTATGGTGAATATAATGGGTGATAGTGGTGGTGTGATTATCGGGTATGGTGAAATAATGTTGGTTGATCATACGGCTATGGTGAATATAATGGTGGTGATATGTGGTGGTGATTATAGGCTATGGTGAATAAATGTGGTGATGTGGTGATATACGCTATGGTGAATAATGGTGGTGATAGTGGTGGTGTGATTATACGGCTATGGTGAATATAATGTGGTGATGTGGTGGATATACGCATTGAATATAATGGTGGTGATAGTGGTGGTGATCATACGGCAATGGTGAATATATTTGATGGTGGGATCATACGGCATGGTGATATAATGTGGTGATATGTGTGTAGGTGGATCATACGCTATGGTGATTAAGGGTGAATGGTGGTGATAGTGGTGGTGGTGATCAATACGGCTATGGTGAATATAAATGATGTGGTGGGATGGTGGTGGTGGTGGTGGTATTGTGGTGATGATGAGGAGGACGGACGAGTGACAACGAGGATGATGATATGATGTGACGAGAACGATCATGGTAAGGCCGACAACAACAATAAAGCAGTGATGACAACGATGATGATGACGACGACGACGAAGAGGACAAGACGAGGACGATGATGATGATTATGATGATGATGACGATGGGAACGTTGATGGTGACGATGATGGTAATGGTGACAATGATGGTAACGATTACAGTAATGATGATGATGATGATGACGACGACGACGATGGTGAACGTGATGACAATGATGATGACGATGAGGGAGGATGATAGTCACTCTCGACAACATCTCCACCTGTTGATGAACCAACGCCCGATGACAACGATGATGACAATGATGATGATGATGATGATGATGATGATAATATGATGATGATGATGATGATGATGATAATGATGAAGACGACGACGACGACGACATGACGATGATCATGACAATGATGATGATGACGATGATGATGACATGATGATGTCATGACGATAGATGATGATTAGCGACGACGACAAACACATGATGATGATGATCATGACGATGACGATGATGACTGACAATGATGACGATGATGATGAATAAATGATGATGATCGTGACAATGATGATGAAGATGACACACGACGACAATGATGATGATGAGACAATGAGGACAATGACGATGCTACTCACCCTCCAGAAACTCACCTGTTGATGCACGAGCACCTGTCCAGTCCGCCAGAAGTTCCAGTCCTCAGGTATAGGTGGTAGGGCATTCCGCCCACTGTCACAACACACACACACACAACACACACACAACACAACACACACACACACACACATACATACACACACACACACATACACACACTCACAACATAACACACACATATCACACACACACATACACATAATCATCACACACACATATACATCCACCACACACACACACACAACACACACAACACACACACACCAACAACACACACACACACACACACACAACACAACACATACCATACACACACTACACACACATCACAAAACACACCACACCATACACATACAACATACACACAACATATACACACACAACACAACACAACAACACACAAAAACACACCACACCACACACACACACACACATCAATAAAGAGGAACTGAAATATACAAATCAGGTGAAATTTCTGGGAGTACACTTGACTTCTAGTTTACATTGGAAAGACCACATTGATGCCTTGTATAAAGCTGTGAAAAGCTATAATTTAATACAAGTAATTAGTAAACAGTCATGGGGACAAGACACTAAAACGTTGTTACATCTTACATCCGCTCTGACTTTTCGCTTTCCACGCACTAAGCTCAATACCTATGGTCCACGAGCCTTCTCTGTTTCTGGTCCACTCTCCTGGAACAAACTTCCTCTCTCAGTCCGTCAGCAACCTACTTTTGTTTTCAAGTCCGCTCTCAAAACTCACCTTTTCTCCTCTGCATAAAATCCTGACCTCACTCAATCCCCTCTGCAGCCTGTCTCCACTCGGAGGGGAATCACATTGTAATATATAATTGTATACAATATGATCTCTATAAATTTCCATTGCTTTTATTCTTTCTCCCCATTTATAGCCGTGTGCGTGTGCGTGTGCGTGTGTGTGTGTGTGTGTGTGTGTGTGTGTGTGTGTGTGGGGTGCGTGCGTGCGTGCGTGCGTGCGTGTGTGTGCGTGCGCGCGTGTGTGCTGTTTTAGCGCTTAGATTTGATTTTATCAAGATTTTGCGCTATATAAAATATTGTATTGTATTGTATTGTTGATGATACCTTATGATGAACAATGCCAACGTGACTTCATGGATGATCCATCCCATAGACACTTCTATATTCTTTATTCATTTATTTCAATGTTTATTTATTTTTCTATTTCTTGTCCATTTGTTTTATTTACTTGATTTTGTTTCATTTCATTTCATTTTATTTTTTTCCCCGTCTAAAAGCACATATGTGAACAGACGTTAAAAGAAATAACGAACGAACATACACACACACACACACACAACACACACACACACACACACACACACAAAACACACACACACACACACACACACACACACACACACACACTTGTTCCAACGTATTCTTTCTGTCTTTTTCCCCTCTCCTCTGTCATTCACTGTCTCTTTCACTCTGTCATTTTCCATCAGTGAAAGTTGTTAGCTTTGGCTAAGCTATCTCTATTCTAATACAGACAGTAACAAAGACAATGATAATCATTTTCCAACTGCAGAAGTCATCAGCTTTTGTAAATCACTCTGCCTTCTAATCGATTTAAACAACAAACCATCAATGATTTCATCCTGATCCTCCATTCACAGTTCTCTTGATCACTGATCACCACATTTCAACCTGTTTCTGAAATTCTAATTGCCAGCATACTGAAAGTCTTGTGAACTTGAAGCCAGACCTGCCTCTCTCTGTTCACAAACACGTCCTGGGCTTCTTTTCTCCATAACGCACATCAACATTTCTCTTCTTCCTGGAATTGTCCCATCCTTCAGAACGGCCATTGTTCCACGTCTGCTGAAGAAGAATGATGTCGATCCTAGCGTTCTTGCCAGAGCATCGTCTTGCCTCCAACTTGCCGTTCCTTTCCAAGCTTGCTGGAGAAAGTGATTTTGAAACAGCTGAATAATCATCTCTCAGCCATGTCCGTTTACCATCCTTTTCAGTCGGCTTACAGTTGAACATAGCGTCAACACTGCTATCGTTCACATTATGAATGATTTGTTACTTTCAGCCGACTGTGGTCGAATTTCACTATTTATTCTTTTAGATATTTCTGCTGCTTTTGACGCCATTGACCACCACATCGTCCTCTTACAGCTGGAGCACACACATGGAATCCAAAGTAGGTTCTTTTGCGGTTTATGTCGTGCTTGCCCGACCGCTTTCAGACAGTCGTGGTAAATTGGTCTAAATCTCAGCCGGTTAAAGTTGCATATGGGGTCCCCCAGTGCTCTGTACTTAGGTCAGTCCTTTACACACTCTACATCTCACCACTTACTTATGTCGTCTGTTAGCACAACATTTAATATTTTTATGTTGACGACTCCCAGCTCTACAAAAATGCATCTCCTGAAAATCTGTCAGTGTTTCTTTCCAAAGTCTCTGGCTGCTATTTCAAGATCTAGAACTGGATGAAACACAATAAGCTACAATTAAATGGAGATAAGACTGAAGCTATGCTCACTGGCACAAAGCACAAGCTTTCCATCGTAAAAGTTAATTGAATTCCGACTAGGCGACAACACTATTGTACTTTCTGATTCAGTTCAGAACCTTGGTGTTGTTCTTGATCCTCAACTCTCTATGCAGGAATTCATCAACCAAACCTGTCAGTCTTGTTACTGTCAACTGCGACGTTAAAATTCACTTCACCGTTATCTTCCAATTTCAGTAGCATCTAAACTTATGACTTTTCTGATCTTGTTTCGTATCGATTATTGTAACTCTTTGCTCTCTGGACTGCCTGCTTCTTCTGCTGCATGCGTCCATCATATTCAGAATTCTGCAGCCCGTCTTGTCATTCGTAAAAAGGGGCATGAACGTCACTCCCTTGTTTCACTTTCCCCACTGGCTGCCCGTTGCTCAAAGAATTTCATACAAAATCAATACGTTATGTTACAATCGTACAAAAAGTACTGCACCTATTTATATTCGTGACCACCTCCGAACGTACACCCCCTCCCGACCTCTTTGTTCTGCATGTGATACTAGTTGTCTTCCAATTCCTTGATATAAATGTACCACAGTGGCCGGTTTTCTTCTCTGTCTGGTCCATACAACTGTAACATTCTTCCACCATCTACTCGACAGTCAACAAACTCCTTCTTCCTTCAAGTCTGTCGACATGTAGCTTGAAGACATCTTTTTGTGAGGCAGCAATTTCCCCCTTTACATGTTAACTGTGTTGCCCCACTGCTCTCCAGTCCTGCCCCTTTACATGTTAACTGTGTTGCCCCACTGCCCTCCTGTCCTGCCCCTTTACATGTTGACTGTGTTGCCCCACTGCTCTCCAGTCCTGCCCCTTTACATGTTAACAGTGTTGCCCCACTGCCCTCCTGTCCTGCCCCTTTACATGTTAACTATGTTGCCCCACTGCACTCCAGTCCTGCCCCTTTACATGTTGACTGTGTTGCCCCACTGCCCTCCTGTCCTGCCCCTTTACATGTTAACCGTGTTGCCCCACTGCACTCCAGTCCTGCCCCTTTACATGTTGACTGTGTTGCCCCACTGCCCTCCAGTCCTGCCCCTTTACATGTTGACTGCGTTGCCCCACTGCCCTCCTGTCCTGCCCCTTTACATGTTAACTGTGTTGCCCCACTGCCCTCCTGTCCTGCCCCTTTACATGTTAACTGTGTTGCCCCACTGCCCTCCAGTCCTGCCCCTTTACATGTTCACTGTGTTACCCCACTGCCCTCCTGTCCTGCCCCTTTACATGTTGACTGTGTTGCCCCACTGTCTTCCTGTCCTGCCCCTTTACATGTTCATCCTTTTGCCCCACTGCCCTCCTGTCCTGCCCTTTTACATGTTCACTGTGTTGCCCCACTGTCCTCCTGTCCTGCCCCTTTACATGTTGAATGTGTTGCCCCACTACCCTCCTGTCCTGCCCTTTTATATGTTCACCCTTATGCCCCACTGCCCTCCTGTCCTGCCCCTTTACATTTTCACTGTGTTGCCCCACTGCCCTCCTGTCCTGCCCCTTTACATGTTCACCCTTATGCCCCACTGCCCTCCTGTCCTGCCCCTTTACATGTTCACCCTTATGCCCCACTGCCCTCCTGTCCTGCCCCTTTACATGTTGACTGTGTTGCCCCACTGCCCTCCTGTCCTGCCCCTTTACATGTTGACTGTGTTGCCCCACTGCCCTCCTGTCCTGCCCCTTTACATGTTCATCCTTTTGCCCCACTGCCCTCATGTCCTGCCCCTTTACATGTTGACTGTGTTGCCCCACTGCCCTCCTGTCCTGCCCCATTACATGTTGACTGTGTTGCCCCACTGCCCTCCTGTCCTGGCCCTTTACATGTTCACCCTTTTGCCCCACTGCCCTCCTGTCCTGCACTTTTACATGTTGACTGTGTTGCCCCACTGCCCTCCTGTCCTGCCCCTGTACCTGTTGACTGTGTTGCCCCACTGCCCTCCTGTCCTGCCCCTGTACATGTCCACTGTGTTGCCCCACTGCCCTCTTGTCCTGCCCCTGTACATGTCCACTGTGTTGCCCCACTGTCCTCCTGTCCTGCCCCTTTACATGTCCACCGTGTTGCCCCACTGCCCTCCTGTCCTGCCCCTCTACATGTTGACTGTGTTGCCCCACTGCCCTCCTGTCCTGCCCCTTTACATGTTGACTGTGTTGCCCCACTGCCCTCCTGTCCTGCCCTGTACATGTCCACTGTGTTGCCCCACTGCCCTCCTGTCCTGCCCCTGTACATGTCCACTGTGTTGCCCCACTGCCCTCCTGTCCTGCCCCTTTACATGTTCATCCTTTTGCCCCACTGCCCTCATGTCCTGCCCCTTTACATGTTGACTGTGTTGCCCCACTGCCCTCCTGTCCTGCCCCTTTACATGTTGACTGTGTTGCCCCACTGCCCTCCTGTCCTGCCCCTTTACATGTTGACTGTGTTGCCCCACTGCCCTCCTGTCCTGCCCCTTTACATGTTGACTGTGTTGCCCCACTGTCCTCCTGTCCTGCCCCTTTATATGTTGACTGTGTTGCCCCACTGCCCTCCTGTCCTGCCCCTTTACATGTCGACTGTGTTGCCCCACTGCCCTCCTGTCCTGCCCCTTTACATGTTGACTGTGTTGCCCCACTGCCCTCCTGTCCTGCCCCTTTACATGTTGACTGTGTTGCCCCACTGCCCTCCTGTCCTGCCCCTTTACATGTTGACTGTGTTGCCCCACTGCCCTCCTGTCCTGCCCCTGTACATGTCCACTGTGTTGCCCCACTGCCCTCCTGTCCTGCCCCTGTACATGTCCACTGTTGCCCCACTGTCCTCCTGTCCTGCCCTTTACATGTTCACCCTTTTGCCCCACTGCCCTCCTGTCCTGCCCCTCTACATGTTGACTGTGTTGCCCATTGCCCTCCTGTCCTGCCCCTTTACATGTTGACTGTGTTGCCCCACTGCCCTCCTGTCCTGCCCCTGTACATTTCCACTGTGTTGCCCCACTGCCCTCCTGTCCTGCACTTTTACATGTTCACCCTTATGCCCCACTGCCCTCCTGTCCTGCCCCTTTACATGATGACTGTGTTGCCCCACTGCCCTCCTGTCCTGCCCCTTTACATGTTGACTGTGTTGCCCCACTGCCCTCCTGTCCTGCACTTTTACATGTTCACCCTTATGCCCCACTGCCCTCCTGTCCTGCCCCTGTACATGTCCACTGTGTTGCCCCACTGCCCTCCTGTCCTGCCCCTTTACATGTTGACTGTGTTGCCCCACTGCCCTCCTGTCCTGCCCCTTTACATGTTGACTGTGTTGCCCCACTGCCCTCCTGTCCTGCCCCTTTACATGTTGACTGTGTTGCCCCACTGCCCTCCTGTCCTGCCCCTTTACATGTTGACTGTGTTGCCCCACTGCCCTCCTGTCCTGCCCCTTTACATGTTCACCCTTTTGCCCCCACTGCCCTCCTGTCCTGCCCCTTTACATGTTGACTGTGTTGCCCCACTGCCCTCCTGTCCTGCCCCTTTACATGTTGACTGTGTTGCCCCACTGCCCTCCTGTTCTGCCCCTTTACATGTTAACTGTGTTGCCCCACTGTCCTCCTGTCCTGCCCCTTTACATGTTGACTGTGTTGCCCCACTGTCCTCCTGTCCTGCCCCTTTACATGTTGACTGTGTTGCCCCACTGCCCTCCTGTCCTGCCCCTCAAGCTTACGTGTACTTTGTGCCCTGGAATTGGCGTGTGCTTTGTGTTCTAGTGTGTTGATGGTTGGCAGATGGTCTGCTTTGGTGAGTGGTGAGAGTGTGCGTCTTGGTTTGAGTCTTATATCATGAGTTGGCGTCTTGATATACCAGTAGTAGTTGTAGTTGTTTGTAGTAGTTGTAGTTGTTTGTAGTTGTTTGTAGTTGTTTGTAGTTGTTTGTAGTTGTTGTAGTAGTTGTAGTAGTTGTAGTAGTTGTTGTAGTTGTAGTTGTAGTAGTATTTGTAGTAGTAGTTGTAGTAGTAGTAGTAGTTGTAGGTTTGTAGTAGTTGTAGTAGTATGTTAGTAGTAGTTGTACTAGTTGTAGTAGTAGTTGTAGTAGTTGTAGTAGTAGTTGTAGTAGTTAGTAGTAGTAGTAGTTGTAGTAGTAGTGTAGTTGTAGTAGTAGTAGTAGTAGTAGTTGTGTAGTAGTTGTAGTAGTAGTTGTAGTAGTTGTAGTTGTAGTAGTAGTTGTAGTTAGTTAGTAGTAGTTGTATTAGTAGTAGTAGTAGTAGTAGTTGTAGTAGTTGTAGTTGTAGTAGTTGTAGTAGTTGTAGTAGTTGTAGTAGTTGTAGTAGTAGTAGTTGTAGTAGTAGTAGTTGTTGTTATTCTTGTAACAGTAGTAGTAGTTGTAGTAGTAGTTGTTGTTGTAATAGAAGTAGTAGTTGTAGTAGAAGTAGTAGTTGTAATAGAAGTAGTAGTTGTAATAGAAGTAGTAGTTGTTGTTGTAATAGAAGTAGTAGTAGTAGTAGTAGTAGTAGTAGTAGTAGTAGTAGTAGTAGTAGTAGTTTGTAGTTGTAGTTGTAGTTGTAGTAGCAGTTGTAGTGGTAATAGCAGTTGTAGTTGTAGTAGTAGTTGTAGTTGTAGTAGTAGTGGTAATAGCAGTTGTAGTTGTAGTAGTAGTATCATCATTATTATTAAGCCTCTCGTGTTTGTAATGCACATTACCCCTCTCTCCACCATTATAACCAAACATTCAGTTGACCATCATCTCTTTGCTGACGACCCACACGTACAGAAATCAACTGAATGACGTGATGTCCACACTCCAGTTATGCACAAGTGACGTTAAAAAACTGCGTGAGTGACAACCGACCTAAGTATAACGATGATCAGACACAGGCTGTTATATTGTCATCATCATCATCAGGTGCCCTGCCGCATGGCGTTGACGACCATGGACTTCCAACCATCTCTATCTCTCGTTGCCCCTAGCATCTCCCCCACCCTCCTCATCCCCAGCCATTCTGCAAGTCTGTCCAGCATTCTCTCCCTGGGTCTACCTGGTGCTCTCTTTCCCTCCAGCTTTCCCGTTGTGACCAGGTGCTCCAAATCCCCCTTCCTCATAAAATGGCCTATAAATGTTGCCTGTCTTTTCCTAATCTTCCTTATGAGTGATCTACTTGTGTCTGCCTCCATCAAGACTGTCTCGTTTGTTTTCTTCGCTGTCCATGGAACTCTCAACATTCTTCTGAGAAACCACATCTCAGCTGCCTCAATCTTGTTCTGGCTTTGCTTGTTGACTGTCCACGCCTCGCATCCGTACAACAGTGACAACCGACCTAAGTATAACGATGATCAGACACAATCTGTTATATTGTGACGTTAAAAACTACATGAGTGACAACCGACCTAACCTTACCGATGATCAGACACAGGCTGTTATTTTCACACACCAACACAGCTGTACCTCTTCCATGTTCCATCTGTGTCAATGCCTGAGACGTTCCTTTCTGATTCTGTACGAAGTCTGGGATTCACCTTCGACCCTAACCTGTCTATGCAACAACATATTATACCCAAGTACGTCAAGCGGCTTGTTTGGAACTCAAATGCATCAGCTCTGTTCGCCATTTTCTGATTCTGCAGCCAAAACTCTCTTACCCTCTCGTGTAGTTTCTCGTCTGGATTATTGTAAGAGGTCTTCTAACCTGTGTTATTCAACTTGTACAGAACGTTCAAACTTCTACTGCAAAACTCGTCCTTCAAGCTTCTCGCTGTGAGAGTTCAACATCCCTGCTGTGTGTACGCTCCACTGGCTTCCTATTCAACAGCGTGTTGGATACAATACTGTTTGTGTGTGTTACAATGTTGTCTCTGGTACTGCTGTTGTTTACATCTCTGAATTGTTCCATGTCTGTTCTCCTTCCCTTACTCATCGCTCTTCTTCTGGTACTCAGCTGTTCAAAATCCTTCGATACAGACGTTAGACTCATGGTTTCTGACATTTTGCCCATTGTGGACATTTTCTGTGGCATAATCTGCCCTTTGAGTGGCATAATCTGCCCTTTGATCTGAGAAATTTGCCTAACCTTTCCCCACTTAAGACCCAACTTAAAATCGTCTTTGTGTGAATTGTGTGTGAAATAACTTATGTAATTACAATGTTTACAACGTGCATTATTATCATTATTATTGTTATTATTACTATTATCATTGCTGTTATTATCACTATTATATATCATTACTATTATTAATATTTTATTCTTATTTATATCATCTTTATTACGCTTATGTGTGTGAATTGTGTGTGAAATAACTGTTATGTGTGTGAATTGTGTGTGAAATAACTGTTATGTGTGTGAATTGTGTGTGAAATAACTTATGTGTGTGAATTGTGTGTGAAATAACTGTTATGTGTGTGAATTGTGTGTGAAATAACTGTTATGTGTGTGAATTGTGTGTGAAATAACTGTTATGTGTGTGAATTGTGTGTGAAATTATTGTTATGTGTGTGAATTGTGTGTGAAATAACTGTTATGTGTGTGAATTGTGTGAAATAACTTATCTGTGTGAATTGTGTGTGAATTGTGTGTGAAATAACTGTTACGTGTGTGTGAATTGTGTGTGAAATAATTGTTACGTGTGTGAATTGTGTGTGAAATAACTGTTATGTGTGTGAATTGTGTGTGAAATAACTTATGTGTGTGAATTGTGTGTGAAATAACTGTTATGTGTGTGAATTGTGTGTGAAATAACTTATGTGTGTGAATTGTGTGTGAAATAACTGTTATGTGTGTGAATTGTGTGAAATAACTGTTACGTGTGTGAATTGTGTGTGAAATAATTGTTATGTGCGTGAATTGTATGTGAAATAACTTATGTGTGTGAATTGTGTGTGAAATAACTTATGTGTGTGTGAATTGTGTGTGAAATAACTGTTATGTTAACCCTGTTCCATCGTGTTTTAGTGTGTTGTTGTAGTGTCTTATATGTGGATGTTACTGTGAGTGTGTGCCTGGGTTAGTGGGTAAACATAATAAGTTGTGTGTTAATGTACATTTCGGTTATTTTTGTACTGTGGAATTTAAGCGCCTACAGCATCGTTAGCCCACTATAAATATGCATTATTATTATTATTACTGTTATCATTACTTTTATCATCGCTGTTACTATTACTCTTATTATATCATTATGATTATTATTATTATTTTATTCTTATTTATATCATCATTATTATGATTATCATCATCATGATCATATACAGAGACAGAGAGTGAGATAGAGAGACAAAGACTGGCAGAGAGATAGACAGACAGACAGACAGACACAGACAGACAGACAGACATCGGCAGACAGACAGACAGACAGACAGACAGACACAGACAGACAGACATTGGCAGACAGACAGACAGACACAGACAGACAGACACAGACAGACAGACAGACAGACACAGACACAGACACAGACACAGACAGACACAGACAGACACAGACACAGACAGACAGACAGACACAGACAGACACACACAGACAGACATCGGCAGACAGACAGACACAGACAGACTGACTCACTCTGCATGGGGGGCTGATACACGACAGGCTCCATGATGTGTCCCTTGCTGTACGGGGTTCAAATCCTTTATGACTGCTGCACATGACATATCAGGCAAGGAAATGATTGCACACGTTAAAGATTCTGTACGTCATGTCACGGGTCAGCACCAAACACACTTTCAATACAGTCAGCTACAAACACTCTTTCAATACAGTCAGCTACAAACACACCTTCAATACAGTCAGCTACAAACACTCTTTCAATACAGTCAGCTACAAACACACCTTCAATACAGTCAGCTACAAACACTCTTTCAATACAGTCAGCTACAAACACTCTTTCAATACAGTCAGCTACAAACACACTTTCAATACAGTCAGCTACAAACACACCTTCAATACAGTCAGCTACAAACACACCTTCAATACAGTCAGCTACAAACACACTTTCAATACAGTCAGCTACAAACACACCTTCAATACAGTCAGCTACAAACACACCTTCAATACAGTCAGCTACAAACACACCTTCATACAGTCAGCTACAAACACACCTTCAATACAGTCAGCTACAAACACACCTTCAATACAGTCAGCTACAAACTGTCAGCTACAAACGCACCTTCAATACAGTCAGCTACAAACACTCTTTCAATACAGTCAGCTACATAGTCGGAAGCATACATCCTGCATCAGTGCTGCTAAAACAACGAAACAAAACAAAAAGCAAATCTTGGCTCCTCACAAGCATGCGCGCGCGCACACAGAGAGAGACAGAGACAGAGAGAGAGAGAGAGACAGAGAGAGAGAGAGACAGAGACAGAGAGAGACAGAGACAGAGAGACAGAGAGACAGAGACAGAGAGACAGAGACAGAGAGAGAAATCGTACTTAACCAGCAAACTCAGGCACGCACACAAAGACACTGTACCTCCCTCTCTGTCCCCATCTTTTCCCCTCTCCTCTTCCCCCACCCTATTCCCTCCCCCTGGGATCCGCCATGATTGTTGTCACCTATGTGTGACCTGTGTGTGTAGCGGAGAGCAGAGGTCAGAGGTCACAGGTCAGAGGTGGATAAATAGCACTCATGGCTTACTTCACACCCTGTGAACTAACACTGACCACCCCACACAACACACCGACCACCCTACGCAAACACACTGACCACCCTACACAACACACTGACCACCCTACACAACACACTGACCACCCTACACAACACACTGACCACCCTACACAACACACTGACCACCCTACACAACACACTGACCACCCTACACAACACACTGACCACCCTACACAACACAACACACTGACCACCCTACACAACACAACACACTGACCACCCTACACAACACACTGACCACCCTACACAACAACACACTGACCACCCTACACAACACACTGTCCACCCTACACAACACACTGACCACCCTACCAACACACTGACCACCCTACACAACACACTGACCACCCTACACAACACACTGACCACCCTACACAACACACTGACCACCCTACACAACACACTGACCACCCTACACAACAACACACTGACCACCCTACACAACACAACACACTGACCACCCTACACAACACACTGACCACCTACACAACACACTGACCACCCTACACAACACACTGACCACCCTACACAACAACACACTGACCACCCTACACAACACAACACACTGACCACCCTACACAACACAACACACTGACCACCCTACACAACACAACACACTGACCACCCTACACAACAACACACTGACCACCCTACACAACAACACACTGACCACCCTACACAACACACTGACCACCATACACAACAACACACTGACCACCCTGTGCACCTGATGATGATGAGTGTGACGAGAAAATCGGAACGAAACATGAACAACAACAAATAATAATAATAATAATAATAATACAATATTTTATATAGCGCAAAATCTTGATTAAATCAAATCTAAGCGCTAAAACAGACACACACGCACGCACGCACCCCACACACGCACGCACGCACGCACGCACACGCAACACACACACACACACACACACACACACGCGCGCGCGCGCGCGCCACACGCACACGGCTATAAATGGGGAGAAAGAATAAAAGCAATGGAAAATTATAGAGAGCAAGAATATCAACAACAACCACCTTCACACTACCTCACTGGATCAAAACATACCCACTCACCTTGACAGTGGCAGGTACCGATGTGAAGCAAGTGCGGGTTGCAGTGACGGCTGGCCGAAAGCTACACACTGTTCGCGTGGCCGTCTGGAAGTGTTGCCAGGATTAACGGCTGGCATGTTGTGACGACCGCTCGCCACTGTACTCAGGGTGGTGCCACAGACACCCGCACACAGAACGGCACCCTGGACTGAGTTATCTATTTATCGAAACAAAATATTAAAAAATACCTTGTTTGTAAAAGATCCTTGGGGGTATAAAACACAACGTTTCGAGCCAGGCCCTGGTATTTTTTGATATGTTGTTTTTTACCCTCAAGATCCAGCAGTCACATTTTGTTCTACCTATTTATTTATCGATCTATTTATCTATCTATTTGTATTTCACTTGTTGATTTATTTCTATTTGTTTATTCACTTGTTCATTTATTTCTATTTGTATATTCACTTGTTCATTTATTTCTATTTGTTTATTCACTTGTTCATTTATTTCTATTTGTTTATTCACTTGATTTATTTCTATTTGTTTATTCACTTGTTGATTTATTTCTATTTGTTTATTCACTTGTTCATTTATTTCTATTTGTTTATTCACTTGTTCATTTATCTATTTGTATTTTCACTTGTTGATTTATCTATTTGTTTATTCACTTGTTGATTTATTTCTATTTGTTTATTCACTTGTTCATTTATTTCTATTTGTTTATTCACTTGTTCATTTATTTCTATTTGTTTATTCACTTGTTCATTTATCTATTTGTATTTTCACTTGTTCATTTATCTATTTGTATTTTCACTTGTTCATTTATCTATTTGTATTTTCACTTGTTCATTTATCTATTTGTATATTCACTTGTTCATTTATCTATTTGTTTTTTCACTTGTTCATTTATCTATTTGTTTATTCACTTGTTCATTTATCTATTTGTATTTTCACTTGTTCATTTATCTATTTGTTTTTTCACTTGTTCATTTATCTATTTGTATTTTCACTTGTTCATTTATCTATTTGTATTTTCACTTGTTCATTTATCTATTTGTTTTTTCACTTGTTCATTTATCTATTTGTATTTTCACTTGTTCATTTATCTATTTGTATTTTCACTTGTTCATTTATCTATTTGTTTTTCTACTCCATCTTTAGCACTACGCAGACGCCGCATTGTGGGCTCTTCACACACAATACTTGGACATCCTCACAGACCGAACACACCCTAGCCTCACAGACTGAACACACCCTGACAGCCTCACAGACTGAACACACCCTGACATCCTCACAGACTGAACACACCCTGACATCCTCACAGACTGAACACACCCTGACAGCCTCACAGACTGAACACACCCTGACAGCCTCACAGACTGAACACACCTGACAGCCTCACAGACCGAACACACCCTAGCCTCACAGACTGAACACACCCTGACAGCCTCACAGACTGAACACACCCTGACAGCCTCACAGACTGAACACACCCTACAGACTGAACACACCTGACAGCCTCACAGACTGAACACACCCTCACAGCCTCACAGACTGAACACACCCTCACAGCCTCATAGACTGAACACACCCTGACGACAGCCTCACAGACTGAACACACCCTGACGACAGCCTCACAGACTGAACACACCCTGCAGCCTCACAGACTGAACACACCCTGACAGCCTCAGAGACTGAACACACCCTCACAGCCTCACAGACTGAACACACCCTGACAGCCTCACAGACTGAACACACCCTGACGACAGCCTCACAGACTGAACACACCCTCACAGCCTCACAGACTGAACACACCCTCACAGCCTGAACACACCCTCACAGCCTCACAGACTGAACACACCCTGACAGCCTCACAGACTGAACACACCCTGACAGCCTCACAGACTGAACACACCTCACAGCCTCACAGACTGAACACACCCTCACAGCCTCATAGACTGAACACACCCTGACGACAGCCTCACAGACTGAACACACCCTGACGACAGCCTCACAGACTGAACACACCCTGCAGCCTCACAGACTGAACACACCCTCACAGACTGAACACACCCTGACAGCCTCACAGACTGAACACACCCTGACAGCCTCACAGACTGAACACACCCTGATGACAGCCTCACAGACTGAACACACCCTAACCACAGCCTCACAGACTGAACACACCCTAACCACAGCCTCACTGACTGAACACACTCTCACAGCCTCACAGACTGAACACACCCTCACAGCCTCACAGACTGAACACACCCTCACAGCCTCACAGACTGAACACAACCTCACAGCCTCACAGACTGAACACACCCTGACAGCCTCACAGACTGAACACACCCTGACTGCCTCACAGACTGAACACACCCTCACAGCCTCACAGACTGAACACACCCTGACAGCCTCACAGACTGAACACACCCTGACAGCCTCACAGACTGAACACACCCTGACATCCTCACAGACTGAACACACCCTCACAGCCTCACAGACTGAACACACCCTCACAGCCCCACAGACCGAACACACCCTCACAGCCTCACAGACCGAACACACCCTCACAGCCTCACAGACCGAACACACCCTCACAGCCTCACAGACTGAACACACCCTGACTGCCTCACAGACTGAACACACCCTGACTGCCTCACAGACTGAACACACCCTGACAGCCTCACAGACTGAACACACCCTGACAGCCTCATAGACTGAACACACCCTGACAGCCTCACAGACTGAACACACCCTGACAGCCTCACAGACTGAACACACCCTCACAGCCTCACAGACTGAACACACCCTGACAGCCTCACAGACTGAACACACCCTCACAGCCTCACAGACTGAACACACCCTGACAACCTCACAGACTGAACACACCCTCACAGCCTCACAGACTGAACACACCCTCACAGCCTCACAGACTGAACACACCCTCACAGCCTCACAGACTGAACACACCCTGACAGCCTCACAGACTGAACACACCCTGACAGCCTCACAGACTGAACACACCCTGACAGCCTCACAGACTGAACACACCCTCACAGCCTCACAGACTGAACACACCCTCACAGCCTCACAGACTGAACACACCCTCACAGACTGAACACACCCTCACAGCCTCACAGACTAAACACACCCTGACTGCCTCACAGACTGAACACACCCTGACAGCCTCACAGACTGAACACACCCTGACAGCCTCACAGACTGAACATACCCTCACAGCCTCACAGACTGAACACACCCTCACAGCCTCACAGACTGAACACACCCTGACAGCCTCAGACTGAACACACCCTGACAGCCTCACAGACTGAACACACCCTGACAGCCTCAGACTGAACACACCCTCACAGCCTGAACACACCCTCACAGCCTCACAGACTGAACACAGTGTTTTATCTCACTGCTATGACGACAGCAGGCATGACAATGATGATGCCATGGGCTTAAGTTCATTTTGCTTATAGCCCAGCCGACTACTACAGCCATATCAGGGCTAACACCACGTCAAAAAACGACAATCCGTCAAGATGCAATGGACTTCCATTTGGGATTCAGACTGAGTGACCACCACGTCCACTCACTGAATGTATGTGCACACCCGCCGGTGCCTGAAGTGTCTGTGTGTGTATGGGCACAAATCACATCAAATACGCAGGTTAAAGATCCTGTTAGGCAGGCCAAATCGTCCGTAAGTGTTTAAAGATGAAGATGGCCACCATACAACCACCTGAACAAAGGAATGTGCTTACCTGTACGTCAGTCTAACCTACACAAGACGGGGTGTGCAGACTGTGCGTCAGCATAAAGCCTGCATAGCCTGCACAAACAAGACGTATGCACACATCCTTCAACAAAAGAACTGTCTGATAGAAAACGAGAACAACATGAAACCAGTCTGTTTAAGGACCAAACACACAAACATACAATGAGAACATGAATGTCACACACACACCACACACACACACACATACACACACATACTATACACACACAGAAATACACACACAGAAACACACACACTATACACACACACACACACACACACACACACACACACACACACATACATACATTATATATACACACACACATACACTATACACACACACACACACAAAACAGCACACACACATACACACACCACACACACACACACATACACACACCACACACACACACCACACACACACACACAGGGACACACACAGGCACACACACACACAGGGACACACACACAGGGACACACACACACTATACACACACACACACAAGACAGCACACACACAGATACACACACACACACACCACCACACCACACACACACATACACACACACACACACACACAGACACACACAACCACACCACACCACACACACACACACACACCACACACCACAACCACACACCACACACACACACACACACACACACACACACACACACACACACACCATGGGGGAAAGCAACACGACTTCCCTGATGTCTGTGTGTATGGCTGTAAGGTGTGATGGCAGTGACGGTCACTGAACGGTTCACTGTCATGGGGCGTGTCCCGCTTGTTGACCAGCTGATAGCTGAATGGTTCCTTTTGCTTGTCCTTGGTGGTGGTGGTGATGGTGGTGGTGGTCAGGTGGTGGTGGTGGTGATAGCAATAGCAGCAGCAGCAGCAGCAGTGGTAGCAGTAGCAGTAATTGTAATAGTTGTAGCAGTAGTAGTAGTAGCAACAGTAGTGGTAGTTCAGTTCATATTGCTTATATTTAAACCAACCGACTACCAGAGCCATATCAGGGCTAACACTACGTCAAACACGACAACCAGGTTAAGATAAAAGACAACAGTTAAAAACCATGCTCACTGTTAACCTTACAAGTCTAAAATGCAATTAAAGAAAAGCATACTCAGACTCAGGCAAGAAAACAGCAAATGGCACATCCTTGACACAGGTTAATAAGTTCAAATACCTGGGAACGGTCATTTCATCAGACGGCAGATGCACATCGGAAATAGCTGGCAGAATCGGCCAAGCCAGAACAGCATTCAAGAAGATGACAAGCATTCTTACCAACAAATGCCTATCAACTAACATCAGAAAGAGTCCTTGAATGTTATATAGAATCAATACTGTTGTACGGATGCGAGACAAAGTTGAGAAGTTCTATAAATCAAGCTTGTGAAGAAATCCCTAAGGCAAATAGAAAAGCAAAAAAGAGTTGGATGACTAATGAAATTTTGGGCCTGATGGAGGAAAGGAGGAAGGCAAAGAGAAACGAGGAAATATACAGGAAGATAAACAAAGAAATCAGGCATAGGTGCAATGAAGCTAAGGAAGCTTGGCTGAACACAAAATGCAAAGAGATAGAAGAACGACACAAAATGGATCCTCAGGGTATGTACAGACGAATTGAAGAAATTGTCCACAGGAAAAATACATGCACATCAACTGGTTGCTTAAAATCGAAAGATGGCACGCTTATCATGGAAAAAGACAAAATATTAGACAGATGGGGAGAGTACATTAAAGACCTTTTTGAGGATGACAGAAACGAAGAACACATTATAAAAAAGAACTTTGAAGGACCACCCATAATGAAAGATGAAGTTAGAGCAGCACTGAAAAAGATGAAACCAGGAAAAGCCCCAGGACCAGACAACATTACTACAGAGATGATTGAAGCCCTGGAGGAATTTGGCATAGAAAAAATAACAGTCCTCCTAAATGAAATTTATGACACTGGAAAAATCCCCAAAGATATGTCAAAATCAATTTTCATTGCACTTCCAAAGAAGACAGGGGCTATAGAATGCGAACTCCATCGCACAATCAGTTTGATGAGTCATGTAACAAAAATCCTGTTAAGAATAATCATGATGAGGACAAGGAATAGAATCAAAAGAGAAATAGCAGAAGGACAGTGTGGATTTGTGGAGGGGAAAGGAACTATTAATGCCATATACATCCTGAGAACTATCATAGAGAGGTCAATTGAGATGAATAAGGATTTGTATTTATGCTTTGTTGACTATACCAAGGCTTTCGATCGGGTACGACATGATGAATCGATCAACCAACTGGAGAGACTCAATGTTGATGGAAAAGATCTACGAATAATCAGGAATATGTACTAGGAACAAACAGCTGCAATGAGAATAGAAAACAATATAAGCTCTTTTAAAACATCAAAAGTGGAGTCAGACAGGGTTGTGTTTTGTCACCAGATCCGTTTTCACTATATAGCGAAAACATCATGAGAAACCTAGAAGAAGACCCTGGATTAAAGGTTGGAGGGAAAATGATAAACAACATTCGGTACGCAGATGACACCGTGCTAATTGCAGAAAATGAAAGGGACCTACAAAACCTTGTGAATATACTAGAAACAGAAAGCAAAGGTAAGGGGTTGGAACTAAACAGCAGGAAGACTGAAGTCATGGTGATCAGTAAAAATCATGAAATCCCCTCATGCAAAATAAAAACAAATGGCACAACCTTGACACAGGTTAATATGTTCAAATACCTGGGAACGGTCATTTCATCAGACGGCAGAAGCACATCGGAAATAGCTGGCAGAATCGGCCAGGCCAAGACAGCGTTCAAGAAGATGACAAGCATTCTTACCAACAGGTGCCTATCAATTAACATCAGAAAGAGAGTCCTTGAATGTTATATAGAACCAATACTGTTGTACGGATGCGAGGCGTGGACAGTCAGCAAGCAAACCCAGAGCAGGATCGAGGCAGCCGAGATGTGGTTTCTCAGAAGAATGTTGAGAGTTCCATGGACAGCAAAGAAAACAAACGAGACAGTCTTGATGGAGGCAGACACAAACAGATCACTCATAAGGAAGATTAGGAAAAGACAAGCAACATTTATAGGCCATTTTATGAGGAAGGGGGATTTGGAGCACCTGGTCACAGCGGGAAAGCTGGAGGGAAAGAGAGCACCAGGTAGACCCAGGGAGAGAATGCTGGACGGACTTGCAGAGTGGCCGGGGATGAGGAGGGTGGGGGAGATGCTGGGTGCAACGAGAGATAGAGATGGTTGGAAGTCCATGGTCGCCAACGCCATGCGGCAGGGCACCTGATGATGATGATGATGATGATGATGATGATGATGATGATGATGATACTCAGACGTAAAATCATATCAGGTGAAATCTATCGATCTCTTGTCAAAACTGGAAAATTGCTTCAGGAGGGATGTCTAGGAAGGAGGTCTTGAAGGAGTTCACCGTGTGGTGCTTTTGTCTCACATGGTAAAAGTCCCAGCAATCAGGAAGGAGGTGTCTGATGCCCAGTGGCTCGTCACATGGTTACACACCATGGTGCTTCTTCATTTTTTGAAAGGTAGGAATCAGTGCAGGATATGTGACCAGTGTGTAACCTACATAACACCGTCTGTCTTACGGTTCCCTGTAGCAGATGGGAGAATTTCAGGTTAGGGCAGATTTGGAAAACTGTTATCTGTCTGACTATTCCAAAGCTCCTGCCACAGATTTCTCACATAACTGTACTTTGGATTTCAAATCCGTGTAAGGAATCAAGGATTTAGACATCTTCATGCAGTCAGCTTTTTCATTGCCTCCAATACCAATATGGCCAGGAATCCAGGCAAAAACAATAATAATAATATTAATAATAATAATATACAATATTTTATACAGCGCAAAATCTTGATAAAATCAAATCTAAGCGCTAAAACAGACACACACGCACGCACGCACACACACGCACGCACGCACGCACGCACGCACGCACGCACGCACACACACACGCACACGCACACGCACACGGCTATAAATGGGGAGAAAGAATAAAAGCATTGGAAAATTATAGAGAGCATATTATATACAATTATATATTACAATGTGATTCCCCTCCGAGTGGAGACAGGCTGCAGAGGGGATTGAGTGAGGTCAGGATTTTATGCAGAGGAGAAAAGGTGAGTTTTGAGAGCGGACTTGAAGGAGACAAAAGTAGGTTGCTGACGGACTGAGAGAGGAAGTTTGTTCCAGGAAATACATGTACAGTAACCTTCATTTGTAAGAGTAGAAAACAGTTCGAATAACTTCACAAGCTCAGGGTGACTAATGCTTCAGCCAGTAATTGCCTACAAAGCACAAAGAGAATTAAAAATTGAAAATCTTTATGCTTGAATTTGGACACCATTTTTAGTGCCAGTCCCAGACCAGTCAGTTCAGCAGTATAAACGGAACTGTCAGACGGAATATGTTATGAAAATGCTCGACTGGGAACAGCGGAGCAGAAGGCAGCAGCAGCACCTTCATCAGACTTGGATCCATCTGTGAAGATTCTGTGGAATGACGGACATTTCTGACACAGTTCTGCATAAAACGAGATGTGCACCAGTGAACTGGTGTTGTCTTTACGGAAAGAAGCAAGATCAAAACAAACCTTCAGTGTTCTAGCCTAGCCTAAGTCCTTGTTTAATATAATCAAAGGACACAACTCCTGAGAATTATCTCCCATGTTGTATAGAACTTCTCAAATCTAACACAGCTTACGCTACCCATTCAGCTAGCATAGAAGCAGATACTAAGTACAAAAACAGCAAGCTCAGACCACTCCTCGAACGAACGAATGCACAAGCACTTGTTTGTTTTCTTGCTTGTGCATTCGTTCGTTCGTTCGTTCGTTCATTCATTCGTTCGTTCGTTCGTTCGTTCGTTCGTTCGTTCGTTCGTTCGGGTGGTTGTTTGGCTGTGTCGGGTGTCCCTGTTGGCTCAGCTGATTAACGTGCCATGCTGATAATACAGGGTTCAGGGTTCAGTCCTCAAGCGGGTCACACAGTATTCCACTGCAGTTGTCGGGTCCTGTGACAGGGCTCTGGACTCAACTGATATCTCCAGTTCAATCCCAGCCCGCAACATTCAAAATGGACTGTTGGCTGCCTGTCCTCATGTTTCCATCATTCTGGTGGTCAGATTAAAGAGTCGTGGGTTCCCCCCCCCCCCCTCCTTCCCCATTCCAAGTCCTTGCAAGGACAGGGTTGTGCGCATGCTCAAGTTTATTTTTCATGGTGCTCATAGCCCAGCCGACCTCTACAGCCATATCAGCGCTAACACCACTTTAGAACCATATCCAAGATTAGTAAAAAAAAAAAAAAATGATAAAAAAAAAGACAGTTAATATAAATCCAGCTCATGATTATCCTTTTCAGTCTAAAATGCCTTTCAAATTCTTTTCCATACATGTACAAGTTCAAGTTCGTATTGCTTACAGCCCAGCCGACTAGTAGAGCCATATCAGGGCTAACACCACGTCAAAAACGACAACCCGTCAAGATAAACAGATAAAACCCATGCTCACCGTTCACCTTGCAAGTCTAAAATGCAATTAAAGAAAAACAGTTTTCATTACATGAAATCATACAGCTGAAATCTATTGATCAAGTTTTAGCGCAGGCTCAGGGAGTCCTCCAGATAATTACTGGCAGATGTGGTTGAAGCGCATATGGCACTGCCCCAATGTGTTGGTTTCTCTTGGATAAAGTGTCATGGCCAAACTGTAAACTTGTTTGCTGGCCAGTCTGTTGTGAGCTGACCTTGCAGGTGATTAACGGTGTTAGCACTGAGTCAGATCAACAGATTAAGCCACACCACAGACATGGATAGGGAGACAGGTAACTAGCTCTGTCACACTGTGTGATATGATCATAGACATGGATAGGGAGACAGACAACTAGCTCTGTCATACTGTGATATGGTCATAGACTGGATAGGGAACAGACAACTGCTGTCACACTGTGTGATATGATCATAGATATGGATAGGAGACAGACAACTAGCTCTGTCACACTGTGATATGATCATAGACAGGGATAGGAGACAGGCAACTAGCTCTGTCACACTGTGTGATATGATCATCAGACATGGATAGGGAGACAGGAACTAGCTCTGTCACACTGTGTGATATGATCATAGACATGGATAGGGAGACAGGTAACTAGCTCTGTCACACTGTGTGATATGATCATAGACATGGATAGGGAGACAGGTAACTAGCTCTGTCACACTGTGTGATATGATCATAGACATGGATAGGGAGACAAGCAACTAGCTCTGTCACACTGTGTGATATGATCATAGACATGGATAGGGAGACAGCACTAGCTCTGTCACACTGTGATATGACCATAGACATGGATAGGGAGACAGACAACTAGCTCTGTCACACTGTGTGATATGATCATAGACATGGATAGGGAGACAGGCACCTAGCTCTGTCACACTTGTGATATGATCATAGACATGGACAGGGAGACAGGTAACTAGCTCTGTCACACTGTGTGATATGATCATAGCCATGGATAGGGAGACAGACAACTAGCTCTGTCACACTGTGTGATATGATCATAGACATGGATAGGGAGACAGAACTAGTTCTGTCACACTGTGATATGATCATAGACATGGATGGGGAGACAGACAACTAGTTCTGTCACACTGTGATATGATCATAGCCATGGATAGGGAGACAGACAACTAGCTCTGTCACACT
>JAPXFY010000022.1:2019855-2049855 GCA_030674185.1 Monoplex corrugatus | reverse complement strand
CCAGCTGACCACGAGAGCCATAGCAGGGCTTGTTATTGTTATTGTCATTGTTGTTTATAGCCCAGCTGACCACGAGAGCCATAGCAGGGCTTGTTATTGCTATTGTCATTGTTGTTTAAAGCCCAGCTGACCACGAAAGCCATAGCAGGGCTTGTTATTGCTATTGTCATTGTTGTTTATAGCCCAGCTGACCACGAAAGCCATAGCAGGGCTTGTTATTGCTATTGTCATTGTTGTTTAAAGCCCAGCTGACCACGAGAGCCATAGCAGGGCTTGTTATTGTTATTGTCATTGTTGTTTATAGCCCAGCTGACCACGAGAGCCATAGCAGGGCTTGTTATTGCTATTGTCATTGTTGTTTAAAGCCCAGCTGACCACGAAAGCCATAGCAGGGCTTGTTATTGCTATTGTCATTGTTGTTTATAGCCCAGCTGACCACGAAAGCCATAGCAGGGCTTGTTATTGCTATTGTCATTGTTGTTTAAAGCCCAGCTGACCACGAAAGCCATAGCAGGGCTTGTTATTGCTATTGTCATTGTTGTTTAAAGCCCAGCTGACCACGAGAGCCATAGCAGGGCTTGTTATTGCTATTGTCATTGTTGTTTAAAGCCCAGCTGACCACGAGAGCCATATCAGGGCTTGTTATTGCTATTGTCATTGTTGTTTAAAGCCCAGCTGACCACGAAGCCATACAGGGCTTGTTATTGCTATTGCATTGTTGTTTAAAGCCCAGCTGACCACGAAGCCATAGCAGGGCTTGTTATTGCTATTGTCATTGTTGTTTAAAGCCCACTGACCACGAAAGCCATACAGGCTTTATTGCTATTGTCATTGTTGTTTAAAGCCCACTGACCACGAAGCCATAGCAGGCTTGTTATTGCTATTGTCATTGTTGTTTAAAGCCCAGCTGACCACGAAGCCATATCAGGGCTTGTTATGCTATGTCATTGTTGTTTAAAGCCCAGCTGACCACGAAGCCATACAGGGCTTGTTTGCTATTGTCATTGTTGTTTAAAGCCCACTGACCACGGAAAGCCATACAGGCTTGTTATTGCTATTGTCATTGTTGTTTAAAGCCCAGCTGACCACGAGAGCCATAGCAGGCTTGTTATTGCTATTGTCATTGTTGTTTAAAGCCCAGCTGACCACGAAAGCCATAGCAGGGCTTGTTATTGCTATTGTCATTGTTGTTTAAAGCCCAGCTGACCACGAGAGCCATAGCAGGCTTGTTATTGCTATTGTCATTGTTGTTTAAAGCCCAGCTGACCACGAAGCCATAGCAGGGCTTGTTATTGCTATTGTCATTGTTGTTTAAAGCCCAGCTGACCACGAGAGCCATAGCAGGGCTTGTTATTGCTATTGTCATTGTTGTTTAAAGCCCAGCTGACCACGAAGCCATAGCAGGGCTTGTTATTGCTATTGTCATTGTTTGTTTAAAGCCCAGCTGACCACGAGAGCCATAGCAGGCTTGTTATTGCTATTGTCATTGTTGTTTAAAGCCCAGCTGACCACGAGAGCCATAGCAGGGCTTGTTATTGCTATTGTCATTGTTGTTTAAAGCCCAGCTGACCACGAAGCCATAGCAGGCTTGTTATTGCTATTGTCATTGTTGTTTAAAGCCAGCTGACCACGAAAGCCATAGCAGGCTTGTTATTGCTATTGTCATTGTTGTTTAAAGCCCAGCTGACCACGAGAGCCATAGCAGGGCTTGTTATGCTATTGTCATTGTTGTTTAAAGCCCAGCTGACCACGAGAGCCATAGCAGGGCTTGTTATTGCTATTGTCATTGTTGTTTAAAGCCCAGCTGACCACGAGAGCCATAGCAGGGCTTGTTATTGCTATTGTCATTGTTGTTTAAAGCCCAGCTGACCACGAGAGCCATAGCAGGGCTTGTTATTGCTATTGTCATTGTTGTTTAAAGCCCAGCTGACCACGAGAGCCATAGCAGGGCTTGTTATGCTATTGTCATTGTTGTTAAAGCCCACTGACCACGAAGCCATAGCAGGGCTTGTTATTGCTATTGTCATTGTTGTTTAAAGCCCAGCTGACCACGAAGCCATATCAGGGCTTGTTATTGCTATTGTCATTGTTGTTTAAAGCCCAGCTGACCACGAAAGCCATATCAGGGCTTGTTATTGCTATTGTCATTGTTGTTTAAAGCCCAGCTGACCACGAGAGCCATATCAGGGCTTGTTATTGCTATTGTCATTGTTGTTTAAAGCCCAGCTGACCACGAAGCCATACAGGGCTTGTTATTGCTATTGTCATTGTTGTTAAAGCCCAGCTGACCACGAGAGCCATACAGGGCTTGTTATTGCTATTGTCATTGTTGTTTTAAAGCCCAGCTGACCACGAAGCCATACAGGGCTTGTTATTGCTATTGTCATTGTTGTTTAAAGCCCAGCTGACCACGAAAGCCATACAGGCTTGTTATTGCTATTGTCATTGTTGTTTAAAGCCCAGCTGACCACGAAAGCCATATCAGGCTTGTTATTGCTATTGTCATTGTTGTTTAAAGCCCAGCTGACCACGAGAGCCATACAGGCTTGTTTATGCTATTGTCATTGTTGTTTAAAAGCCCACTGACCACGAAGCCATACAGGCTTGTTATTGCTATTGTCATTGTTGTTTAAAGCCCAGCTGACCACGAGAGCCATACAGGGCTTGTTATTGCTATTGTCATTGTTGTTTAAAGCCCAGCTGACCACGAAGCCATACAGGGCTTGTTATTGCTATTGTCATTGTTGTTTAAAGCCCAGCTGACCACGAGAGCCATATCAGGGCTTGTTATTGCTATTGTCATTGTTGTTTAAAGCCCAGCCGACTGCGTACAGCCATATCAGGGCTATAATCGCTTTAAAACACACAAAACTTAACAGGAAATAAAAGAAAGAAAATTAAGAACATATCAAAGCATTCGCGCACATAATCCAAGGACACGCCACCGGCGTTGACCACTCCGTCCAATTTATCGCACTGGTCAGATTTAAAAAAACACCTGAATACAAATATAAGCATACATAAAGACACCAAAACATATAAAACAGGCATGAATTACCTAAAACTGCTTCCGCATATCTCATTTCCCTAGAACCAAAAATGCACTTAATACACGTACCCAATTATCAATCCTAAAAAAAAAAGTACGTAAGACTTTATCGAACACATACAGGTGAATGGACCAGCAAGGCAGAAAATGATAGGTAGAAATGACAGAAAGCAAAGCAACAAGGCAGAAACAGTGACAGAAAATGGGACATTTCTAGCGCAGAATTTCCAGAAGGTGGGGATACTATTTATACTGAAAGAGCCCCTGGCATCCCCACGGGGGAAATATCAGTGCTAAAACCATGTGAAAAGGTTCAGGTTCAGGTTCAGTTTGCTCATAGCCCAACTGACTACTAAAGCCATATCAGGGTTAACACCACGTGAAAAGGTTCAGGTTTATACTGCTCATAGCTCAGCAGACTACTAAAGCCATATCAGGGTTAACACCATGTGAAAAGGTTCAGGTTTATACTGCTCATAGCCAGCAGACTACTAAAGCCATATCAGGGTTAACACCATGTGAAAAGGTTAGGGTTTATACTGCTCATAGCTCAGCAGACTACTAAAGCCATATCAGGGTTAACACCATGTGAAAAGGTTAGGGTTTATACTGCTCATAGCTCAGCAGACTACTAAAGCCATATCAGGGTTAACACCATGTGAAAAGGTTAGGGTTTATACTGCTCATAGCTCAGCAGACTACTAAAGCCATATCGGGGTTAACACCATGTGAAAAGGCTCAGGTTTATACTGCTCATTGCCCAGCAGACTACTAAAGCCATATCAGGGTTAACACCATGTGAAAAGGCTCAGGTTTATACTGCTCATTGCCCAGCAGACTACTAAAGCCATATCAGGGTTAACACCATGTGAAAAGGTTCAGGTTTATACTGCTCATTGCCCAGCAGACTACTAAAGCCATATTAGGGTTAACACCATGTGAAAAGGTTCAGGTTCAGTTTGATCATAGCCCAGCAGACTACTAAAGCCATATTAGGGTTAACACCATGTGAAAAGGTTCAGGTTTATACTGCTCATTGCCCAGCAGACTACTAAAGCCATATCAGGGTTAACACCACGTGAAAAGGTTCAGGTTTATACTGCTCATTGCCCAGCAGACTACTAAAGCCATATCGGGGTTAACACCATGTGAAAAGGTTCAGGTTCAGTTTGCTCATTGCCCAACAGACTACTAAAGCCATATCGGGGTTAACACCATGTGAAAAGGTTCAGGTTTATACTGCTCATAGCCAGCAGACTACTAAAGCCATATCGGGGTTAACACCATGTGAAAAGGTTCAGGTTTATACTGCTCATTGCCCAACAGACTACTAAAGCCATATCAGGGTTAACACCATGTGAAAAGGTTCAGGTTTATACTGCTCATAGCCAGCAGACTACTAAAGCCATATCGGGGTTAACACCATGTGAAAAGGTTCAGGTTCAGTTTGCTCATAGCCCAACAGACTACTAAAGCCATATCGGGGTTAACACCATGTGAAAAGGCTCAGGTTTATACTGCTCATAGCCAGCAGACTACTAAAGCCATATCGGGGTTAACACCATGTGAAAAGGTTCAGGTTTATACTGCTCATAGCCAGCAGACTACTAAAGCCATATCGGGGTTAACACCATGTGAAAAGGTTCAGTTTGCTCATAGCCCAGCAGACTACTAAAGCCATATCAGGGCTAACACCACATTAAAAACATCCAAGTTTAAATGAAAACACAACAGCTAGAAACACAAGTTCACAATCATCCTGTCGTTTCTAAAACGCCTTTAAACATCTTCCCTACACGTAAAATCATACACGATGAAATCTACCGATCTCTTTATAGACTTGAAAATTGTATCCAGAGGAACATCTCTCTTTCGTTCTTTCTACAGCCAACTCGGAAGACAGAGCAATGCTTCTTCGTCCTTATTCGTCACTGTCTGATTCTCAACTGTCTATATATATACATTTCACAGTGAACAGCAATCAGTTATTTAAACGAATATCATGCCGTGCTGCTATCCCACGCTGTTTACTGTCAACACACGTCACAATCTCTGAAGAGTTTTTTAAGGAGTCCGCCATGTAGTGCTTATGTCTGGCATTGTGCAAGTCCCAGCATTCAGTAAGGCGTGTGATGCTCAATGGCTCGTCACATGGTATACACCACGGTGTTTTATTTTTTTAACAGGTAGAAATGAGTGTAGGATGTGTGACCCGTGTGTGACCTACATAACACTGTCTCTTTACTACGGTTCTCAGAAACACAATGGACAATCTGTTTAAGGTCAGGGCACATCTGGAAAAGTTTGTTGTCTGTTTGCTTGTGCCAGTCCTCCTGCCAGAGATTTTTTACGTAAGTTTTTAATTTGGCTTTCATCTATGTATCTGTCTGTCTGTCTATCTATCTGTCCGACTATCTGTCTGTCTATCTGTCTATCTGTCTATCTGTCCGTCTATCTGTCTGTCTACATATATATATGTATATATATATATATATATAAAATATATATCCATATATATATGATTTTTATACATTTATAGAGAGACACACACATACACAACCATACACATACACAACACACATATATAACACACACACAACATACATACACACATACAAACATACACATACACACACATGGACACACACATACACATACACACACACACACATACACACACACACATAAAACACACACACACACATACACATACACACACACACATACACACACATACACATACACACACACATACACATACGTACATACATTAGTTTTCTTGTCAAAATAGATGTTGGATCTTAACGCCACGTCAGTTCAATGGTTTTTTTCCCTTTGTAACTTTAAAGGAACCCCCCCCCCCCACACACACACACACACACACACAAACTTCCATGCCACTAAGCAATCTTTACCTTTTGACGATGCATACAAACATATACATATATATATAGATATAGAATATATATATGTGTGTGTGTGTGTGTGTGTGTGTGTGTGTGTGTGTGTGTGTGTGTGTGTGTGTGTGTGTGTGTGTGTGTGTGTGTGTGTGTGTGTGTGTGTGTAAGTGTGTGCATGTATCATCACACGGTAAATATTGCACAATGTCACAGAGTAACATGCAGGGACAGAAATGGCGTGTGGACGCTTGTACATCTGTCAGACGATAACCAGGCTACATATCTGTCAGCCTTACAAGTTTTGATATTAATCCCAAGCAATGATAGTTATTGTTATTTTTGTTTGAAGCCCAGCCGACTGCGTAGAGCCATATCAGGGCTAAACCCGTTTGAAAACATACACCGTCCTTCATCAGGGAAAAAACGAAAAAACATCAATGTATTCGCGCACATAATCTAAGGAAACGCTCCTGCTGTTGACCACTTCCGTCCAATTTATCGCACAGGGGATTTAAAAAAAACATACCTGAATACAAATTTAAACGTAACTAAAGGCATTAAAACATAACGGGCCTAAATCGCCCAATATTGCTTTTGTATATCACATTTCCCTAGAGCCGAAAATGCACTTAATATATGTACCCAATTATCAATCCAAGAGAAAGTACCCAAGACTTTATGGAACATATACAGGTGAATGGACCAGCCAGGTACAAACTGATAGGAACAAATGACAAAAAACAAAGGAAAAGGCACAAACAAAGAGAGTGATAAAAAAGAGGAAATGTCTAACACATGATTTCCAGAAGGTGGGGATACCATTTATACTGAAAGAGCCCCCAGCGTCCCCACAGGGCAAGCCAATGATAGTGGCTTCCTCACGGGACACACTTTCCCCACACACACACTCAAACACACACGCGCACATCTATACACTCAACCATACCCAAACACGAACACACTTTCTCTGAATACTCACATTCAAACACACGCGCACACCTGTACACTCAGTCCATACCAACACACACACACACACACACACACACAAAGCGAGCGCACACGCACAAACACACAAACACACAACACACACACACACACACACAAACACACACACACAAACACACACACACACACACCACAACACACACACACACAAACAACCACGTACACACAATCCACATACACGCCAGCACACACACACACACAACACACACACACACACACACACACACACGCACACACACACATATACTTAAATCATCTATTTTATAAAAGAAGTCTAAGGTCGAACATCAAAAAAATAGTAATGATAAACATAAAATAAAAAACCCAAGATCGTCAAGCCATTCTATATACTTCCTGTTTGTACAGTTTTAGAAAACGATTTCATTCCCACGCATGGATTTCTCATGTCAAATCTTTGTGCAGCCGAACAACTATATAACAGGATCATTAAAAGTCACCAGTGTTGTAATGATATGGGTACAGTGTCATATTCACACCTGTGAAAAATAACTGAAACAAGAACACGTTACTGTTATTGTTATTGTTTTTGTTTTTGTTTTAATTTAAAGCCCAGCCGACTGCCTAGAGCCATATCAGGGATATAACCGTTTCACACCATACACAATATTTCAGGAAAAAAAGGAAAGAAAATTGAGTACATTTTTCAATGCATTCCTGCACATAATCTGAGGAGATGCCCCTGGCGATGACCATTCCATCCAGAGAATTTAAAAAACAGACCAGAATACAAATTTAAATATAACTTAAGGACACACGCGACACACTTTCCCCAAACACACACACAAACACACGTGTGCACATCTATACACTCAACACATACCCACACAGGAACACACTTTCCCCCAAATCTCACAAACACACGCACGCACACCTATGCACTCAACCCATACCCACACATGGACACACTTTCCCCCAACACTCACACACTCAAACACATCCGCACAAATTCTATGCACTCAACCCATATCCACACACGGACACACTTTCCCCCAAAACTCACACACTCAAACACATCCGCACAAACCTATGCACTCAACCCATACCCACACACGAACACACTTTCCCCCAAAACTCACACACTCAAACACATGCGCACAAACCTATGCACTCCACTCATACTCACACACGAACACGCTTTCTCCAAACACTCACATTCAAACACACACGCACACACCTGTACACTCAGTTCACACCAACACACACACCACACACACACAAACACACACACAAAGCGAGCGCGCGCACACACATGCACACACCCCAAACCCACATACACACACACACACGCACACGCGCGCACACACACATGCACACACACACACATACTTCAATCATCCATTTTAAAAAAGAGGTCTAAGGTCCACCATCACAAAAATAGTAATGATCAATTTAAAAAAAAGCCAAGATGGTCAAGCCATTCTATATAATTCCTCTTTGTACAAAGTTAGAGAAAAAAAAAGAATTCCTTCTGATACATGCATTTCTCATGTCAAATCTTTGTGCAGCCGAACAACTATACAACAAGGTTATTGAATGCCACCAGTGTTGTAATGATATAGGTACAGTTTGTCGTGTTCACACCTCAGAAAAAAAATAGAGAAACTAGAACAGGAAATTAATGGGGACCTGGTTACTGTTTTGTTATTGTGTTTGTTTTTGTTTAAAGCCCAGCCGACTGCCTAGAGCCATATCAGGGCTACAACCTTTTCACACCATACACAATACTTCATCAGGAAAAAAAGGAAAGAAAATTGAGTACATATATCAATACATTCCTGCACATAATCTGAGGAGATGCCCCTGGTGATGACCATTCCATCCAGTTTATCGCACAGGGGATTAAAAAAACAGACCTCAATACAAATTTAAATATAACTTAAGGACACACAAACGTATCAAGAAGGGGCATAAATTACCTAAAAATTATTCGCTTATCTCACCTCCCTACAGCCAAACATGCACTTAATACATGTACCCAATTATCAATCCCAAGAGAAAGTACCCAAGACTTTATCGAACATGTACAGGTGAATGGACCAGCCAGGTACAAACTGATAAGAACAAATGACAAAAAAAAACAAAGGAAAAGGCACAAACAAAGAGAGTGATAAAAAAGAGGAAATGTCTAAAACATAATTTCCAGAAGGTGGGATACCATTTATACTGAAAGAGCCCCCGGCGTCCCCACAGGGCAAGCCAATGATAGTGGCTTCTCACGGGACACACTTTCCACAAACACACACTCAAACACATGCACACACCTGTACACTTGGTCCATACCAACACACACACACACACACACACACACACACACACAAAAAGCGAGCACGCGCACACACACACACACACCACACGTACATACCACACACACGCACATGCGTGCACATACACACACGCACACACACATATATACTTCAATCATCCAAATTAAAAAAGAGGTCTAATGTCCACCATCAAAAAATAATGATAAATTTTAAAAAAGCCAAGATGGTCAAGCCATTCTACATAATCGCTCTTTGTAAAAAGTTTTAAAAAAATCATTCTGACATGCATTTCTCATGTCAAATCTTTGTGCAGCTGAACAACTATACAACAGGGTTGTTAAATGTCACCGGGTGTTGTAATGATATAGGTACAGTGTGTCGTGTTCACACCTCTGAAAAAATATAGAGAAATTAGAACAGGAAATTAACCAGGAACTGGTTATTGTTATTGGTTTTGTTTTTGTTTAAAGCCCAGCCAACTGCCTAGAGCCATATCAGAGCTATAACTGTTTCAAACCATACACAATATTTCAGGGGGGAAAAGGAAAGAAAATTGAGTACATATATCAATGCATTCCTGCACATAATCTGAGGAGATGCCCCTGACGATGACCAATCCATCCAGACAATTTACAAAATAGAACTGAATACAAATTTAAATATAACTTTAGGACACACGCGACACACTTTCCCAAAACACACACTCAAAACACACGCGTGCAAATCTATACACTCAACCCATACCCACACACAGGACACACTTTCCCCAAACTCACAAAACACACGCACAAATCTATGCACTCAACCCATACCCACACACGGACACACTTTCCCCCAAAAACTCACACACTCAAACACATCGCACAAACCTATGCACTCAACCCATACCACACACGAACACGCTTTCTCCAAACACTCACATCAAACACACTGCACACCTGTGCACCCCATTTCACCAACAACACTTCTCAACACTCACATCCAACACACACACACACACCACACTCACACACCAACACACACACACACAACACAAACACAACACACACACACACACACACACACACACACAACACACAACAAAGCGAGCGTGCGCACGCCCCCAACACACACACCAACACCCACATACACACAACACACACGCACACGCGCGCACACACACATGCACCACACACACATATCCTTCAATCATCCATTTTAAAAAAGAGGTCTAAGGTCGACCATCAAAAAAATAGTAATGATAATTTTTAAAAAAGCCAAGATGGTCAAGCCATTCTACATAATTCCTCTTTGTACAAGTAGAAAAAAATCCTTCCGATACATGCATTTCTCATGTCAAATCTTTGTGCAGTCCGAACAACTATACAACAAGGTTATTGAATGCCACCAGTGTTGTAATGATAGGGTACAGTTTGTCGTGTTCACACCTCAGAAAAAAAAATAGAGAAACTAGAACAGGAAAATTATTGGGGACCGTTTACTGTATTTATTGTGTTTGTTTTGTTTTTGTTTAAAGCCCAGCCGACTGCCAGAGCCATATCAGGGCTATAACCGTTTCACACCATACACAATACTTCATCAGGAAAAAAGGAAAGAAAATTGAGTACAAATATCAATGCATTCGTGCACATAATCTGAGGAGATGCCCCTGGTGATGACCATTCCATCCAGTTTATCACACAGGGGATGTAAACAACAGACCTCAATACAAATTTAATATAACTAAGGACACACAAACGTATTAAGAACGGGCATATATTACCTAAAAATAATTCGAATATCTCACCTACCTAAGCAAAAATGCACTTAATACATGTACCCAATTATCAATCCAAGACAAAGTACCTAAGACTTTATCGAACATACACAGGTGAATGGACCAGCCAGGTACAAACTGATAGGAACAAATGACAAAAAAGGAAAAGGCACAAACAAAGAGAGTGATAAAAAAGAGGAAATGTCTAACACACAATTTCCAGAAGGATGGGGATACCATTTATACTGAAAGAGCCCCCAGCGTCCCACAGGGCAAGCCATGATAGTGGCTTCCTCACGGACACACTTTCCCCAAACACACACTCAAAACACCACACTCATACACACTACCCCCACGCACATTCAAACACCAGCCTAACCACACTACGCACACTATATACTCACCCAACCCACACACGAACAACTCCAAAACACAAACACGCGCACACTCTCATTACACTCAACCCATCCCACACACGAACACATTTCCTAAACTACTCACATCAAACACGCACGCCTTACACTCAACGCTATCCAAAAACACCACACACACTCACACACGCAAACATCACACACACACAACACACACATCACACACACACACACCACACACACACACACAACATACACATCACACACACCAACACACACACCATACACACACACACACATCAAAGCGAAGGGGCACACACACACACCACACACACATACCACACAACACACAAACCACACAACCACGTAACACACAATCCCACAATACAAGGCCAGCACACCACACACACACACACACACACACACACAAACCACACACATCACTGAAACCATCCATTGTAGAAAGAGTTTAAGGTTGACCATCAAAAAAAAAATTGTAATAAAAATAAAAACCAAGATGTCAAGCCATTCTATACTACTTCTGTTTGTACAACTTTAAAACGTTTCATTCCCACACATGCATTTCTCATGTCAAATCTTGTGCGTCAGCGAACAACTATATCACAGGATTATTAAAATGTCACCAGTGTTGTAATGATACGGGTACAGTGTGTCACCAGTGTTGTAATGATATAGGTACAGTGTGTCACCAGTGTTGTAATGATATGGTACAGTTGTCACCAGTGTTGTAATGATATAGGTACAGTTGTCACCAGTGTTGTAATGATATAGGTACAGTATGTCACCAGTGTTGTAATGATATGGTACAGTATGTCACCAGTGTTGTAATGATATAGGTACAGTGTGTCACCAGTGTTGTAATGATATAGGTACATAGTATGTCACCAGTGTTGTAATGATATAGGTACAGTGTGTCACCAGTGTTGTAATGATATAGGTACAGTGTGTCACCAGTGTTGTAATGATATAGGTATAGTATGTCACCAGTGTTGTAATGATATAGGTACAGTATGTCACCAGTGTTGTATGATATGGTACAGTGTGTCACCAGTGTTGTAATGAATGGGTACAGTGTGTCACCAGTGTTGTAATGATATAGGTACAGTGTGTCACCAGTGTTGTAATGATATAGGTACAGTATGTCACCAGTGTTGTAATGATAGGTACAGTAGTGTCACCATGTTGTAATGATATGGTACAGTGTGTCACCAGTGTTGTAATGATAGGTACAGTGTGTCACCAGTGTTGTAATGATATAGGTACAGTATGTCACCAGTGTTGTAATGATATAGGTACAGTGTGTCACCAGTGTTGTATGATATAGGTACAGTATGTCACCAGTGTTGTAATGATATAGGTACAGTGTGTCACCAGTGTTGTAATGATATGGGTACAGTAGTGTCACCAGTGTTGTAATGATATAGGTACAGTGTGTCACCAGTGTTGTAATGATATATGGTACAGTGTGTCACCAGTGTTGTAATGATATAGGTACAGTGTGTCACCAGTGTTGTAATGATATGGGTACAGTTGTCACCAGTGTTGTAATGATATGGGTACAGTGTGTCACCAGTGTTGTAATGATATAGGTACAGTGTGTCACCAGTGTTGTAATGATGATATGGGTACAGTTGTCACCATGTTGTAATGATATGGGTACAGTGTGTCACCAGTGTTGTAATGATATGGGTACAGTGATGTCACCAGTGTTGTAATGATATGGTACAGTGTGTCACCAGTGTTGTAATGATATGGGTACAGTTGTCACCAGTGTTGTAATGATATGGGTAATAGTGTGTCACCAGTGTTGTAATGATATGGTACAGTGTGTCACCAGTGTTGTAATGATATGGGTACAGTGTGTCACCAGTGTTGTAATGATATAGGTACAGTATGTCACCAGTGTTGTAATGATATGGGTACAGTATGTCACCAGTGTTGTAATGATATGGGTACAGTATGTCACCAGTGTTGTAATGATATGGGTACAGTATGTCACCAGTGTTGTAATGATATGGGTACAGTATGTCACCAGTGTTGTAATGATATGGGTACAGTATGTCACCAGTTTTGTAATGATATGGGTACAGTGTGTCACCAGTGTTGTAATGATATGGGTACAGTGTGTCGTGTTCACACCTCAGAAAAAAATAGAGAAACAGAACAGGAAATTAATGGGGACTGGTTACTGTTATTGTGTTTGTGTTTTTGTTTTTTTAAAGCCCAGCCGACTGCCTAGAGCCATATCAGGGCTACAACCGATTCAAACCATACACAATACTTCATCAGGGAAAAAAGGAAAGAAAATTGAGTACATATATCAATGCATTCCTGTACATAATCTGAGGTGATGCCCCTGGTGATGACCATTCCATCCAGAGAATTTAAAAAACAGACCTGAATACAAATTTAAATATAACTTAAGGACACACGCGACACACTCAAACACACGTGTGCATCAATCATACACTAACCATACCCACACACGGACACACTTTCCCAAACACACACTCAAACAACGTGTGCACATCTATACACTCAACCCATACCCACACACAGACACACTTTCCCCAAACACACGCACGCACACCTATGCACTCAACCCATACCCACACACGAACACACTTTAACCCCAAAAACTCACACACTCAAACACACCCGCACAAACCTATGCACTCAACGTATACCCACACACAGACACTTTCCCCAAACACACAAACACACGAACTCACACCTATGCACACTCAATCCATACCCACACACGAACACACTTTCCCCAAAACTCACACACTCAAACAAATTCGCACAAACCTATGCACTCAACCCATACCCACACGCGAACACACTTTCCCCCAAAACTCACACACTCAAACACATCCGCACAAACCTATGCACTCAACCCACACCCACACACAAACACACTTTCTCCAAACACTCACATTCAAACATACACACACACCTGTACACTCAGTTCACAAAACCACACACACACACACACACACACCACACACACCCCACACACACACACACACACACACACATACACACACACACTACACACACACAGAGCGATCGTGCGCACGCCCACACACACACCAGACGCACATACACACACACACACACGCACACGCGCGCACACACATGCACACACACACACACATATACTTCAATCATCCATTTTAAAAAAGACGTCTAAGGTCGACCATCAAAAATAATACTAATGATCAATTTTTAAAAAGGCAAGATGGTCAAGCCATTCTGTATAATTCCTCTTTGTACAAATTTAGATAAAAAAGAATTCCTTCCGATACATGCATTTCTCATATCAAATCTTTGTGCAGCCGAACAACTATACAACAAGGTTACTGAATGCCACCAGTGTTGTAATGATACGGGTACAGTTTGTCGTGTTCACACCTCTGATAAAAATAGAGAAACTAGAACAGGAAATTAATGGGGACCTGGTTACTGATAGTGTTATTGTGTTTGTTTTTGTTTTTGTTTAAAGCCCAGCCGACTGCCTAGAGCCATATCAGGGCTATAACCGTTTCAAACCATACACAATACTTCATCAGGAAAAAAAGGAAAGAAAATTGAGTACATATATCAATACATTCCTGCACATAATCTGAGGAGATGCCCCTGGTGATGACCATTCCATACACTTTATCAGACAGGGGATGTAAACAACAGACCTCAATACAAATTTAAATATAACTAAGGACACACAAACGTATTAAGAACGGGCATAAATTACCTAAAAATGATTCGAATATCTCACATACCTAGAGCAGAAAATGCACTTAACATATGTACCCAATCATCAATCCCAAGAGAAAGTACCTCAGACTTTATCGAACATATACAGGTGAATGGACCAGCCAGGTACAAACTGATAGGAACAAATGACAAAAAACAAAGGAAAAGGCACAAACAAAGAGAGTGATAAAAAAGAGGAAATGTCTAACACACAATTTCCAGAAGGTGGGGATACCATTTATACTGAAAGAGCCCCAGCGTCCCCACAGGGCAAGCCAATGATAGTGGCTTCCTCACGGGACACACTTTCCCTCAAAACTCACACACTCATACACAAACCTATCCACTCAACCCACACCCACACAAGAACACACTTTCCCCAAAACACACTCAAACACACGCAAGCACACCTATGCACTCAGCGCATACCCACATACCAACACACTTTCCCTCAAAACTCACACACTCAAACACATGCGCACACCTGTACACTCAGTCCATACCAACACACACACACACACGCACACACACACACGCTCGCACACACGCACGCACGCACGCACGCACACACACACACACACACGCACACACACACACACACACACACGCACACACACACACACACACACGCACACCACACGCGCGCGCGCACACACACACATGTACTTAAATTATCTATTTAAAAAAAAAGAAGTCTAAGGTCGACCATCAAAAAAGTAGTAATGATACATAGGAAAAACGGCCAATATGGTCAAGCCATTTTATATAATTCCTGTTTGTACAAAGGTTTAAAACAGACTTCATTCCCACACATGCATTTCTCATGTCAAATCTTTGTGCGGCCGAACAACTATATAACAGGATTATTAAAAGTACAGTATGTCACCAGTGTTGTAATATGGGTACAGTGTGTCACCAGTGTTGTAATATGGGTACAGTGTGTCACCAGTGTTGTAATGATATGGGTACAGTGTGTCACCAGTGTTGTAATGATATGGGTACAGTGTGTCACCAGTGTTGTAATGATATGGGTACAGTGTGTCACCAGTGTTGTAATGATATAGGTACAGTGTGTCACCAGTGTTGTAATGATATGGGTACAGTGTGTCACCAGTGTTGTAATGATATGGGTACAGTATGTCACCAGTGTTGTAATATGGGTACAGTGTGTCACCAGTGTTGTAATGATATAGGTACAGTATGTCACCAGTGTTGTAATGATATGGGTACAGTGTGTCACCAGTGTTGTAATGATATGGGTACAGTGTGTCACCAGTGTTGTAATGATGTGGGTACAGTGTGTCACCAGTGTTGTAATGATATGGGTACAGTATGTCACCAGTGTTGTAATATGGGTACAGTGTGTCACCAGTGTTGTAATGATATAGGTACAGTATGTCACCAGTGTTGTAATGATATGGGTACAGTGTGTCACCAGTGTTGTAATGATATGGGTACAGTGTGTCACCAGTGTTGTAATGATATAGGTACAGTATGTCACCAGTGTTGTAATGATATAGGTACAGTGTGTCACCAGTGTTGTAATGATATGGGTACAGTATGTCACCAGTGTTGTAATGATATGGGTACAGTGTGTCACCAGTGTTGTAATGATATAGGTACAGTATGTCACCAGTGTTGTAATGATATAGGTACAGTGTGTCACCAGTGTTGTAATGATATGGGTACAGTATGTCACCAGTGTTGTAATGATATGGGTACAGTGTGTCACCAGTGTTGTAATGATATGGGTACAGTGTGTCACCAGTGTTGTAATATGGGTACAGTGTGTCACCAGTGTTGTAATGATATGGGTACAGTGTGTCACCAGTGTTGTAATGATATAGGTACAGTGTGTCACCAGTGTTGTAATGATATGGGTACAGTGTGTCACCAGTGGTTGTAATATGGGTACAGTGTGTCACCAGTGTTGTAATGATATAGGTACAGTATGTCACCAGTGTTGTAATGATATGGGTACAGTGTGTCACCAGTGTTGTAATGATATAGGTACAGTGTGTCACCAGTGTTGTAATGATATAGGTACAGTGTGTCACCAGTGTTGTAATATGGTACAGTGTGTCACCAGTGTTGTAATGATATGGGTACAGTGTGTCACCAGTGTTGTAATGATATGGGTACAGTGTGTCACCAGTGTTGTAATGATATGGGTACAGTGTGTCACCAGTGTTGTAATGATATGGGTACAGTGTGTCACCAGTGTTGTAATGATATGGGTACAGTGTGTCACCAGTGTTGTAATGATATGGGTACAGTGTGTCACCAGTGTTGTAATGATATGGGTACAGTGTGTCACCAGTGTTGTAATGATATGGGTACAGTGTGTCACCAGTGTTGTAATGATATGGGTACAGTGTGTCACCAGTGTTGTAATGATATGGGTACAGTGTGTCACCAGTGTTGTAATGATATGGGTACAGTTGTCACCAGTGTTGTAATGATATGGTACAGTGTGTCACCAGTGTTGTAATGTATGGGTACAGTATGTCACCAGTGTTGTAATGATATGGGTACAGTGTGTCACCAGTGTTGTAATGATATGGTACAGTTGTCACCAGTGTTGTAATGATATGGTACAGTGTGTCACCAGTGTTGTAATGATATGGGTACAGTGTCACCAGTGTTGTAATGATATGGGTACAGTGTGTCACCAGTGTTGTATGATATGGGTACGTGTGTCACCAGTGTTGTAATATGGGTACAGTGTGTCACCAGTGTTGTAATGATATGGGTACAGTGTGTCACCAGTGTTGTAATGATATGGTACAGTGTGTCACCAGTGTTGTAATGATATGGGTACAGTGTGTCACCAGTGTTGTAATTATGGGTACAGTGTGTCACCAGTGTTGTAATGATATGGTACGTATGTCACCAGTGTTGTAATGATATGGGTACAGTGTGTCACCAGTGTTGTAATGATATGGTACAGTGTGTCACCAGTGTTGTAATGATATAGGTACAGTTGTCACCAGTGTTGTAATATGGGTACAGTGTGTCACCATGTTGTAATGATATGGTACAGTGTGTCACCAGTGTTGTAATGATATGGGTACAGTTGTCACCAGTGTTGTAATGATAGGGTACAGTGTGTCACCAGTGTTGTAATGATATGGGTACAGTGTGTCACCATTGTTGTAATGATATGGGTACAGTGTGTCACCAGTGTTGTAATGATATGGGTACAGTGTGTCACCATGTTGTAATGATATGGGTACAGTGTGTCACCAGTGTTGTAATGATATGGGTACAGTGTGTCACCAGTGTTGTAATGATATGGGTACAGTGTGTCACCAGTGTTGTAATGATATGGGTACAGTTGTCACCAGTGTTGTAATGATATGGGTACAGTGTGTCACCAGTGTTGTAATGATAGGGTACAGTATGTCACCAGTGTTGTAATGATATGGGTACAGTGTTCACCAGTGTTGTAATGATATGGGTACAGTGTGCACCAGTGTTGTAATGATATGGGTACAGTGTGCACCAGTGTTGTAATGATATGGTACAGTTGTCACCAGTGTTGTAATGATATGGGTACAGTGTGTCACCAGTGTTGTAATGATATGGGTACAGTGTGTCACAGTGTTGTAATGTATGGGTACAGTATGTCACCAGTGTTGTAATGATATGGTACAGTGTGTCACCAGTGTTGTAATGATATGGGTACAGTGTGTCACCAGTGTTGTAATGATATGGGTACAGTGTGTCACCAGTGTTGTAATGATATGGTACAGTGTGTCCCATGTTGTAATGATATGGGTACAGTGTGTCACCAGTGTTGTAATGATATGGGTACAGTGTGTCACCAGTGTTGTAATGATATGGGTACAGTGTGTCACCAGTGTTGTATGATATGGTACAGTTGTCACCAGTGTTGTAATGATATGGGTACAGTGTGTCACCAGTGTTGTAATGATATGGGTACAGTGTGTCACCAGTGTTGTAATGTATGGGTACAGTTGTCACCATGTTGTAATGATATGGGTACAGTTGTCACCAGTGTTGTAATGATATGGGTACAGTGTGTCACCAGTGTTGTAATGATATGGTACAGTGTGTCACCAGTGTTGTAATGATATGGTACAGTTGTCACCAGTGTTGTAATGATATGGGTACAGTGTGTCACCATGTTGTAATGATATGGTACAGTGTGTCACCAGTGTTGTAATGATATGGGTACAGTTGTCACCAGTGTTGTAATGATATGGGTACAGTGTGTCACCATTGTTGTAATGATATGGGTACAGTTGTCACCATTGTTGTAATGTATGGGTACAGTGTGTCACCAGTGTTGTAATGATATGGGTACAGTGTGTCACCAGTGTTGTAATGATAGGGTACAGTGTGTCACCATTGTTGTAATGATATGGGTACAGTGTGTCACCAGTGTTGTAATGATATGGGTACAGTGTGTCACCAGTGTTGTAATGATATGGGTACAGTTGTCACCAGTGTTGTAATGATATGGGTACAGTGTGTCACCATGTTGTAATGATATGGTACAGTGTGTCACCAGTGTTGTAATGATATGGGTACAGTGTCACCAGTGTTGTAATGATAGGGTACAGTGTCACCAGTGTTGTAATGATATGGTACAGTGTCACCAGTGTTGTAATGTATGGGTACAGTGTCACCAGTGTTGTAATGATATGGTACAGTGTGTCACCAGTGTTGTAATGATATGGGTACAGTTGTCACAGTGTTGTAATATGGGTACAGTGTGTCACCAGTGTTGTAATGATATGGGTACGTGTGTCACCAGTGTTGTAATGATAGGGTACAGTGTGTCACCAGTGTTGTAATGATATGGGTACAGTGTGTCACCAGTGTTGTAATGATATGGTACAGGTGTCACCATTGTTGTAATGATATGGGTACAGTGTGTCACCAGTGTGTAATATGGGTACAGTGTGTCACCAGTGTTGTAATGATATGGGTACAGTGTGTCACCTGTTGTAATGATATGGGTACAGTGTGTCACCAGTGTTGTAATGATATGGGTACAGTGTGTCACAGTGTTGTAATGATATGGGTACAGTGTGTCACCAGTGTTGTAATATATGGGTACAGTGTGTCACCATTGTTGTAATGATATGGGTACAGTGTGTCACCAGTGTTGTAATGATAGGTACAGTGTGTCACCAGTGTTGTATGATATGGGTACAGTGTGTCACCATTGTTGTAATGATATGGTACAGTGTGTCACCGAGTGGTTGTAAATGATATGGTACAGTGTGTCACCAGTGTTGTAATGATATGGGTACAGTGTGTCACAGTGTTGTAATGATATGGGTACAGTGTGTCACCATGTTGTAATGATATGGTACAGTGTGTCACCAGTGTTGTAATGATATGGGTACGTGTGTCACAGTGTTGTAATGATATGGTACAGTGTGTCACAGTGTTGTAATGATAGGGTACAGTGTGTCACCATTGTTGTAATGATATGGGTACAGTGTGTACCAGTGTTGTATGATATGGGTACAGTGTGTCACCAGTGTTGTAATGATATGGGTACGTGGTCACCAGTGTTGTAATGATATGGGTACAGTGTGTCACCAGTGTTGTAATGATATGGGTACAGTGTGTCACCAGTGTTGTAATGATATGGGTACAGTGTGTCACCAGTGTTGTAATGATATGGGTACAGTGTGTCACAGTTGTAATGATATGGTACAGTGTGTCACCAGTTTGTATGATATGGGTACATTGTCACCAGTGTTGTAATGATATGGGTACAGTGTGTCACCCCCCCCCCCCCCCCCCCCCCCCCCCCCCCCCCCCCCCCCCCCCCCCCCCCCCCCCCCCCCCCCCCCCCCCCCAGTGGAGTGTCACCAGTGTTGTAATGATATGGGTACAGTGTGTCACCAGTGTTGTAATGATATGGGTACAGTGTGTCACCAGTGTTGTAATGATATGGGTACAGTGTGTCACCAGTGTTGTAATGATATGGGTACAGTATGTCACCAGTGTTGTAATGATATGGGTACAGTGTGTCACCAGTGTTGTAATGATATGGGTACAGTGTGTCACCAGTGTTGTAATGATATGGTACAGTGTGTCACCAGTGTTGTAATGATATAGGTACAGTATGTCACCAGTGTTGTAATGATATGGTACAGTGTGTCACAGTGTTGTAATGATATGGGTACAGTGTGTCACCAGTGTTGTAATGATATAGGTACAGTTGTCACCAGTGTTGTAATGATATAGGTACAGTGTGTCACCAGTGTTGTAATGATATGGGTACAGTATGTCACCAGTGTTGTAATGATATGGGTACAGTGTGTCACCAGTGTTGTAATGATATAGGTACAGTATGTCACCAGTGTTGTAATGATATAGGTACAGTGTGTCACCAGTGTTGTAATGATATGGGTACAGTATGTCACCAGTGTTGTAATGATATGGGTACAGTGTGTCACCAGTGTTGTAATGATATGGGTACAGTGTGTCACCAGTGTTGTAATATGGGTACAGTGTGTCACCAGTGTTGTAATGATATGGGTACAGTGTGTCACCAGTGTTGTAATGATATAGGTACAGTGTGTCACCATGTTGTAATGATATGGGTACAGTGTGTCACCAGTGTTGTAATATGGGTACAGTGTGTCACCAGTGTTGTAATGATATAGGTACAGTATGTCACCAGTGTTGTAATGATATGGGTACAGTGTGTCACCAGTGTTGTAATGATATAGGTACAGTGTGTCACCAGTGTTGTAATGATATAGGTACAGTGTGTCACCAGTGTTGTAATATGGGTACAGTGTGTCACCATGTTGTAATGATATGGGTACAGTGTGTCACCAGTGTTGTAATGATATGGGTACAGTGTGTCACCAGTGTTGTAATGATATGGGTACAGTGTGTCACCAGTGTTGTAATGATATGGGTACAGTGTGTCACCAGTGTTGTAATGATATGGGTACAGTGTGTCACCAGTGTTGTAATGATATGGGTACAGTGTGTCACCAGTGTTGTAATGATATGGGTACAGTGTGTCACCAGTGTTGTAATGATATGGGTACAGTGTGTCACCAGTGTTGTAATGATATGGGTACAGTGTGTCACCAGTGTTGTAATGATATGGGTACAGTGTGTCACCAGTGTTGTAATGATATGGGTACAGTGTGTCACCAGTGTTGTAAATGATATGGGTACAGTGTGTCACCAGTGTTGTAATGATATGGGTACAGTGTGTCACCAGTGTTGTAATATGGGTACAGTGTGTCACCAGTGTTGTAATGATATGGGTACAGTGTGTCACCAGTGTTGTAATGATATAGGTACAGTGTGTCACCAGTGTTGTAATGATATGGGTACAGTGTGTCACCAGTGTTGTAATATGGGTACAGTGTGTCACCAGTGTTGTAATGATATAGGTACAGTATGTCACCAGTGTTGTAATGATATGGGTACAGTGTGTCACCAGTGTTGTAATGATATAGGTACAGTGTGTCACCAGTGTTGTAATGATATAGGTACAGTGTGTCACCAGTGTTGTAATATGGGTACAGTGTGTCACCAGTGTTGTAAATGATATGGGTACAGTGTGTCACCAGTGTTGTAATGATATGGGTACAGTGTGTCACCAGTGTTGTAATGATATGGGTACAGTGTGTCACCAGTGTTGTAATGATATATGGGTACAGTGTGTCACCAGTGTTGTAATGATATGGTACAGTGTGTCACCAGTGTTGTAATATGGGTACAGTGTGTCACCAGTGTTGTAATGATATGGGTACAGTGTGTACCAGTGTGTAATCATGGGTAATGTGTCACATGTGTAATGATGGGTACAGTGTTGTAATGTTGATATGGGTACAGTGTGTCACCAGTGTTGTAATGATATGGGTACATGTGTCACCAGTGTTGTAAAATGTACAGTATGTACAGTGTGTAATGTAGTCGTGTTACATGTTATAGGTATGGTAGTGTCACCAGTGTTGTAATGATATGGGTACAGTGTTCACCAGTGTTGTAATGATATGGGTACAGTGTGCACCGTTGTTAGTATGATAATGGGCACAGTGAATGTAGTACCAGTGTTGTAAGTGTTTATGGGTACAGTGTGTCACCAGTGTGTGTAATTGTAGGGTACAGTTGTCTCCAGTGTTGTAATGAATGGTACAGTGTGGTCAACCATGTTGTAATGTATAGGTAGATAGTGTTCACCAGTGTTTAATGATATGGGTACAGTGTGTCACCAGTGTTGTAATGTATGGGTACAGTTGTATCACCAGTGTTGTACATTGTAAGGTAGTTACACGTGTTGTAATGATATGGGTACAGTGTGTCACCATGTTGTTGTAATGATATGTGTAGTTGGTCAGTGTGTCACCAGTGTTGTAATGATATGGGTACAGTGTGTCCCAGTGTTGTAATGATATGGGTACATGTGTCACCAGTGTTGTACAGTATGGTACAGTGTGTCAAGGTTGTAATACAGGTTAAGTTGGTACAGTGTTGTAATGTATGGTACATGTGTCACAGGTGTAATGAATGGTACGTTGTCCCAGTGTTGTATGATATGGTACTGTGTCACCAGTGTTGTAATATATGGGTACATGTGTCACCAGTGTTGTAATGTGGTGTGGTCACCAGTTTGTATGATTTGGTACAGTGTGTACAGTGATGCACCAGTTGTAATGAATGGTACAGTGTGTAATCAATGTTGTAAGTGAATGGTAATGTTTACGTGTCCAGTGTTGTAATGATATGGTACAGTGTCACCAGTGTTTGTAATGGTAATGGTACAGTTGTATGTTTACAGTGTGTCAATGGTTGAAGTAGGTGTGTTCACCAGTGTTGTAATGATAATGGGACAGTGTGTCACAGTTGTAATCATGTAAGTGGTACCATGTTGTAATGTAGGGTACATGTTACGTGTTGAAGTATGTACGTCAGTGTGTAAATATGGGTAAGTATGTACGTGTGTACGTTTGTATGTATGACAGTGTGTACCATGTTGATGATATGGGTACAGTGTGTCACCATGTTGTAATGATATGGGTACGGTGTCACCAGTGTTGTAATGATATGGGTACAGTGTGTCACCAGTGTTGTAATGAATGGGTACAGTTGTCACCAGTGTTGTAATGATATGGGTACATGTGTCACCAGTGTTGTAATGATATGGTACAGTGTGTCACCAGTGTTGTAATGATATGGGTACAGTGACCAGTGTTGTAATGATAGGGTACAGTGTGTCACCAGTGTTGTAATGATATGGGTACAGTGTGTCACCAGTGTTGTAATGATATGGGTACAGTGTGTCACCAGTGTTGTAATGATATAGGTACAGTGTGTCACCAGTGTTGTAATGATATAGGTACAGTATGTCACCAGTGTTGTAATGATATAGGTACAGTGTGTCACCAGTGTTGTAATGATATAGGTACAGTGTGTCACCAGTGTTGTAATGATATGGGTACAGTGTGTCACCAGTGTTGTAATGATATGGGTACAGTATGTCACCAGTGTTGTAATGATATGGGTACAGTGTGTCACCAGTGTTGTAATGATATGGGTACAGTGTGTCACCAGTGTTGTAATGATATGGGTACAGTATGTCACCAGTGTTGTAATGATATGGGTACAGTATGTCACCAGTGTTGTAATGATATGGGTACAGTGTGTCACCAGTGTTGTAATGATATGGGTACAGTATGTCACCAGTGTTGTAATGATATGGGTACAGTGTGTCACCAGTGTTGTAATGATATGGGTACAGTATGTCACCAGTGTTGTAATGATATGGGTACAGTGTGTCACCAGTGTTGTAATGATATAGGTACAGTGTGTCACCAGTGTTGTAATGATTGGGTACAGTATGTCACAAGTGTTGTAATGATATGGGTACAGTTTGTCGTGTTCACACATCAGAAAAAAAAAATAGAGAAACTAGAACAGGAAATTAATGGGGACCTGGTTACTGTTATTGTTATTGTTTTTGTTATTGTTTTTGTTTAAAGCCCAGCCGACTGCCTAGAGCCATATCAGGGCTATAACCGTTTCACACCATACACAATATTTCATCAGGGAAAAAAGAAAAGAAAATTGAGTACATATATCAATGCATTCCTGCACATAATCTCAGGAGATGCCCCTGGTGATGACCATTCCATCCAGTTTATCACACAGGGGATTTAAAAAAACAGACCTCAATACAAATTTAAATATCACTTAAGGACATCAAAACGTATCAAGAACGGGCATAAATTACCTAAAAATTATTCGCTTATCTCACCTCCCTACAGTCAAACATGCACTTAATACATGTACCCAATTATAAATCCCAAGAGAAAGTACCCAAGACTTTATCGAACACGTACAGGTGAATGGACCAGCCAGGTACAAACTGATAAGAACAAATGACAAAAAACAAAGGAAAAGGCACAAACAAAGAGAGTGATAAAAAAGAGGAAATGTCTAACACAGAATTTCCAGAAGGTGGGGAAACCATTTATACTGAAAGAGCCCCCAGCGTCCCCACAGGGCAAGCCAATGATAGTGGCTTCCTCACAGACACACTTACCCCAAACACACACTCAAACACACGCACGCACATCTATACACTCAACCCATACCCACACACGAACACACTTTCCCCAAACACACGCACGCACATTTATACACTCAACCCACACCCACACCCAAACAAACTTTCTCCAAACATTCACACTCAAACACACACGTGCACACCTATGCACTCAACCCATACCCACACACGAACACACTTTCTTCAAACACTCACATTCAAACACACGTGCACACCTGTACACTCAGTCTATACCAACACACGTATACACACACACACACACACACACACACACACACACACACACACACACACACACACACAAAGCGAGCGCGCGCGCGAGCACACACACACACACAACACACACACACGCACACACACATCAAACATGCACACGCGCACACACACACGCACAGACACATATATACTTAAATCATTAATTTTAAAATAGAGGTCTAAGGTCGACCACCAAAAAAATAATGATAAATAAAATTTTAAAAAGCCAAGATGGTCAAGCCATTCTGTATAATTCCTCTTTGTACAAAGTTTTAAAACAGATTTCATTCCCAGACATGTATTTCTCATGTCAAATCTTTGTGCAGACGAACAACTATACAACAAGGTTATTGAATGCCACCAGTGTTGTAATGATATGGGTACAGTTTGTCGTGTTCACACCTCAGAAAAAAAAATAGAGAAACTAGAACAGGAAATTAATGGGGACCTGGTTACTGTTATTGTTTTTGTGTTTGTTTTTGTTTAAAGCCCAGCCGACTGCCTAGAGCCATATCAGGGCTATAACCGTTTCACACCATACACAATACTTCATCAGGAAAAAAAGGAAAGAAAATTGAGTACAAATATCAATGCATTCCTGCACATAATCTGAGGTGATGCCCCTGGTGATGACCATTCCATCCAGTTTATCACACAGGGGATGTAAACAGACCTCAATACAAATTTAAATATAACTAAGGACACACAAACGGTATTAAGAACGGGCATAAATTGCCTAAAAATGATTCACATATCTCACCTCCCTAAAGTCAAAAATGCACTTAACATATGTACCCAATTATCATCCTAAGACAAAGTACCCAAGACTTTATGGAACATATACAGGTGAATGGACCAGCCAGGTACAAACTGATAGGAACAAATGACAAAAAACAAAGGAAAAGGCACAAACAAAGAGAGTGATAAAAAAAGAGGAAATGTCTAACACACAATTTCCAGAAGGTGGGGATACCATTTATACTGAAAGAGCCCCCAGCGTCCCCACAGGGCAAGCCAATGATAGTGGCTTCCTCACGGGACACACTTTCCCCAAACACACACTCAAACACACGCACGCACATCTATACACTCAACCCACATCCACACCCGAACACACTTTCTCCAAACATTCACACTCAAACACACACGTGCACACCTATGCACTCAACCCATACCCACACACGAACACACTTTCTCCAAACACTCACATTCAAACACACGTGCACACCTGTACACTCAGTCTATAGCAATACACGTATACACACACACACGCGCGCGCGCGCGCACGCACACACACGCACACACAAAGTGAGCGAGCGCGCGAGCACACACACACACACACATGCACACACACACCAAACACATGCACACGCGCACACACACACACACGCACAGACACATACATACTTAAATCATTAATTTTAAAACAGAGGTCTAAGGTCAACACCAAAAAAAATAGTAATGATAATTTTTTTTTAAATCCACGATGGTCAAACATTCTATATAATTCCTCTTTGTACAAAGTTTTAAAAAAGAATTCATTCCCAGACATGTATTTCTCATGTCAAATCTTTGTACAGCCGAACAACAAGGTTACTGAATGCCACCAGTGTTGTAATGATATAGGTACAGTTTGTTGTGTTCACACCTCTGATAAAAATAGAGAAACTAGAACAAGAAATTAACAGAGAACTGGTTACTGATATTGTTATTGTGTTTCTTTTTGTTTAAAGCCCAGCCGACTGCCTAGAGCCATATCAGGGCTACAACCGTTTCACACCATACACAATACTTCATCAGGAAAAAAAGGAAAGAAAATTGAGTACATATATCAATGCATTCCTGCACATAATCTGAGGAGATGCCCCTGGTGATGACCATTCCATCCAGTTTATCGCACAGGGAATTTAAAAAACAGACCTCAATACAAATTTAATTATATTTAAGGACACAAAAACATATTCAGATCAGGCATAAATTACCTAAAAATGCTTCGCATATCTCACTTACTTAAAGCCAAAAACGCACTTAATATATGTACCCAATTATCAATCCCAAGAGAAAGTACCTCAGACTTTGTCGAACATATACAGGTGAATGGACCAGCCAGGTACAAACTGATAGGAACAAATGACAAAAAACAAAGGAAAAGGCAGAAACAAAGAGAGTGATAAAAAAGAGGAAATGTCTAACACACGATTTCCAGAAGGTGGGGATACCATTTATACTGAAAGAGCCCCCAGCATCCCCACAGGGCAAGCCAATGATAGTGGTTTCCTCACGGGACACACTTTCCACAAAATTTAATACACTCAAAACACACACGCGCGCATCTATACACTCAACCCACACCCACACACGAACACACTTTCTCCAAACATTCACACACTCAAACACACGCGTGCACACTTATGCAATCAACCCATACCCACACACGAACACACTTTCCCCAAACACTCACATTCAAACACACATGCACACCTGTACACTCAGTCCATACCAAACACACACACACACACACACACACACACACACACACACACACACACACACACACACACACACACACACACACACACACACTCACAAAGCGAGCGCGCGAGCACACACACACGCACACACACACACACACACACCAAACATATGCACACGCGCGCACACACACACACGCACAGACATATATACTTAAATCATTTATTTTAAAAAAGGTCTAAGGTCGACCATTAAAACAATAGTAATGATAAATTTTTAAAAAGCCAAGATGGTCAAGCCATTCTGTATAATTCCTCTTTGTACAAAGTTAAAAAAATTCATTCTGACATTCATTTCTCATGTCAAATCTTGGTGTAGCCGAACAACTATACAACAAGGTTACTGAATGCCACCAGTGTTGTAATGATACGGGTACAGTTTGTCGTGTTCACACCTCAGGAAAAAAATAGAGAAACTAGAACAAGAAATTAATGGGGACCTGCTTACTGTTATTGTTTTTGTGTTTGTTTTTGTTTAAAGCCCAGCCGACTGCCTAGAGCCATATCAGGGCTATAACCGTTTCCCCCAAAACTCGCACACTCAAGCACACGCGCGCACTCCTATACACTCAACCCATACCCACACACAAACACACTTTCTCTGAACACTCACATTCAAACACACGCGCACACCTGTACACTCAGTCCGTACCAACACACACACACACACACACACACACACACAAAGCACGCGTGTGCGCGCACACACACAAACACACACACACAAAACGAGCGTGCGCACACACACACACCCCACACGCACATACACACCAAACACACGCACATACACACCAAACACACGCACATACACACCAAACACACGCACACGCGCGCACATGCCGACATGAACACACACACACACACACACATACTTCAATCAACCATTTTTAAAAAAAAGAGGTCTAAGGTCGACCATCAAAAAAAAATAGCAATGATAAATTTTAAAAAGCCAAGATGGTCAAGCCATTCTGTGTAATTCCTCTTTGTACAAAAAAAATTCCTTCCGATACATGCATTTCTCATGTCAAATCTTTGTGCAGACGAACAACTATACAAGTTATTGAATGCCACCAGTGTTGTAATGATACGGGTACAGTTTGTCGTGTTCACACATCAGAAAAAAAAAATAGAGAAACTAGAACAGGAAATTAATGGGGACCTGGTTACTGTTATTGTTACTGGTTTTGTTTTTGTTTAAAGCCCAGCCGACTGCCTAGAGCCATATCAGGGCTACAACCGTTTCACACCATACACAATACTTCATCAGGAAAAAAAAGGAAAGAAAATTGAGTACATATATCAATGCATTACTGTACATAATCTGAGGTGATGCCCCTGGTGATGACCATTCCATCCAGTTTATCACACAGGGGATTTAAAAAAACAGACCTCAATACAAATTTAAATATAACGTAAGGACATCAAAACGTATTAAGAACGGGCATAAACTGCCTAAAAATGCTTCACATATCTCACTTTCCTA
>JAPXFY010000022.1:1999855-2017355 GCA_030674185.1 Monoplex corrugatus | reverse complement strand
CGGAAGCTAGCAATGGTCAATTAACCATGCACTTAATATAGACAAGAAGATTTGTGTTTCACATGTGTCAGACAAATCAGTCAACACGTGATGGGACCTGTCACTGTAGAAAATGCACGGCTCTTTGCTCAGACATGACACTGTATTAACAGTCAGGATCATATGTGCTGAACCATCGGTTCTCTAACGTGAAGGAAGCTCGTCATTACGTGTTAACCCAGGACTGCTGTCCCAACATTCTTAAGTGTCTACAATCACATGTGGACAGAATCAAATACATTCTCCCTCCTCTTCCATCGTGTAAAGATGTGTAGCAGTAATCATAGAAAGACATCACTATAATGTAACTTCAGCTTAATGATTACAGACAGAAGCAACTCAGCCCCGTAGAAACTTTTCAGTGCTCTCTTTCACCCATTTGTACCATCATCCAATTTCTGATTCAGCTAAAACCTGGTGTTGCTTTGACTCTACCCTGTCCATGAAAACTTGTCTCAACTGCAGATCTTGTTCATCTCCATGAAGCTGATCAGAGTATCTCTCTGCCGAAACATGCAAACTCGTCTCTTCATAATGTCGCATAGGACTATGCAATTACTCTGTCTGTCTCGCTCACATACATCTCGCGCATTCAACATGCTGAACGCCTTGTACCAAGAAAGCTGACACATATTCTCGGTCACACTTCACGCTCCCGATCAAAGCGCATACAGTACAACTAGACACCAGGTGCTACAAAGCTCATACGCGCCCGATTGTCAGCCTACTGAGATCTATTCCCTCTACCTCGCTCTGCCTCCGATCCTTGCTTTTCGTTTCACACTAAGCTCAATCCTATGGTCCACAGCTCTCGTTTGGTCCACTCTGAAAAACTTCCTCTCTCAGCCTCACAACCTACTTTTGTCTCTTAAGTCGTTCAAACTCACTTCTCTCGATAAATCCTACCTCCTCAACCCCCCCCCTCCCTCGCAGCTTCTCCGCCGGAGGAATCATCATGTAAAATTATGTATATGCATGCTCTCTAAATATTTTCCATTGCTTATTCTGCTTATTGTTTATCTTCCCATTATAGCATGCTGTGTGGGTGGTGTGGGTGTTGGGTGTGGTGTGTGGTGTTGTGGTGTTGGTGTGTGTTGTTTGATTTTGTGTGGTGTGCGTGCGCGTGCGGTGCTGCTTGTTTGCTTCAGCGCTTTAATGATTTATCGATTTGCCTAAAATTGTAATTAGTATTAATTTTATTATTATATAGGTCAACATCTCAACCAGCATCATACACTGATTGACTGGCAATGTGTACAGATGCAGCAGTAATACAATTGTATTCAGCAGCAGTACAGAGAAACATGCAAGAAAAGTTCATTAATTAATGACAGTATTTCGCAATTCTTTACTGAAGTCTGGAAACTGGAGGAATGTGTTTTTACAAAGACTCAATTGATCTCCAAGAAAACACACTGATGGACAAAAGAGAAAAAAATGAAAGAAAACTTTAAGTAACCGAACAAGAGGCCAAAGCGTGTAACGTAATATTCATCAATGTGGCTGAACAAGAATGGGAGGATGACTACGTCACAACCGAAATCATCACAGAAGTCCTAAACAGTCACACAAGGAAACCAGACTGGTACAAAGAAGACATTGTACACGCATATCGAATTGGAAAACCGCGCACTCACGTAAGCAGTCCTCGTCCCGTCCTGGTGCAGTTTTGTCGCCTGGCTGACAAACCATATTGAGAGATCCAGAGATGAGAGACAGCATGAGGTACAGCGGAATCAGAGTGGCCTCTGACCTCACTACCCGTCAATGGAAAATGCTCACATTTCATCGTGGGCTTGGCAAGACAGCTTACATACCCAAAGGAAAGCTCCATGTGAGAGACAGGACACCTATCACCACACGTACAGAAATGGCCAATACTGCCCTCAGATATCACACAGTACATGGAAGACTGGCCTCAGGCCCAGGACAACGGATGTGAGGTATATGAAAGCAGCAGAGATCCACGACCCATCAACAGACGCCCAGCAAGGAGCAATTATGGACATTACCACAGAGACAAACACATCAGACATTACGATGATTTTCAGGACGTTGACCCAGATCAAAGGAAGAAAAACAAAACACTGGAGTCTTCAGATCGCAGACCAGGACAAGTAAGGATTCACACACTCTAGAACACACAGCAGAGCGTATGCTGATTCTAGACACTGCAATGACAGTGGGGACTTTGATAAATGTGGACATGACTCCAACCAAACAGACTGGAGTAGAAGTAGGACCAGACCCCTTGTCCCCGGACCACACTTATACAGCGATGTGGTAGCAACGTCGGACAGTACAGTTTGAAACACAGAATGTTTGTTTTCAACAAAGAAAACACCAACAGACAAAACTCGTCTACGGTCCAGTAGTCAGAGCAGTATGGTGGATTCCCTTAGAAAGACATAATAATCTGGCAAAATCCAGAAACAGGTCACTAAGTACTACAACTCAACCCAAGGTGGGTGGTGTCTCAGGTACCAAAAAATAGGTAATCGGCCAGGCCACAATACAAGACAGGTGTATTCTGTCGTCTGGATTTGATGATCATTCCCCTTTCAACTGGAAGACTGCACCAGTGCCAGGGTCTGAGATCAACTCTCACGAGAATATAGATATAAGCTACGCACAAAAAGTTAAGGATCACTATGAGAAAACAGGTGCGTAATAAACTCAGTTCGCTACTGTTATTTATTTCTCAGTCCAGCCAAATTGTTATGAATTCTTGTTCAGCTGTAAGTGGGCGATGTTGTGTTAGTGCGAAAATTGCACGGGATTCTCTACTACTGAGCTTGGCCGCAAACGGAAAAGCGGAAACTTGCGAAAAAGGACCTTGTTTTGGACCGTTCTGCCTGAACACATTGCACAAGCCAGATGGAAAAACCATTATGCACGTGCAAGCACTGCTGTTTATGTGTGAGATGCTGTCTCTTGCTTGGCTTTATAAGAAGACATTCCACCAGTAGTAGGCCTGATCTGACAATGCCTCCACGACGAAAATTGAGCGAGTTTGAGAGGGGACGAGCTGTTGCATGGTTCCAAGATGGTGTTCCCAAGCGAGAAGTGGCCAGGCGACTTCAGGTGTCCATCTCGGTCATTGTCAGACTGATTCAACACTTCACAGCCACTGGGAGGGTCCATGAAAGACGCAGATCTGGTCGACCGAAGAAGACAAACCCACTAAGATCGTCTCTTTGAACGACAAGCCCTGCAGACAAGAACAGCCTCTTCCAGCATCATTCGAAGGCAGCTGAGGGTGGCTACTAACATCAACATCAGCCAGCAGACCATACGGAACCGCCTTCATGGGTTTAACCTCCGTTCTCGTCGCCCAGCTGTACGGCCACGCTTAACTCCAGCCCATAGGGCAGCACGCCGCGCCTTCTGCAGACGTCACGTAAGGTGGACACGTCAGCAATGGTCCCAGGTCCTGTTCAGTGATGAATCACGCTTCACCATGAACCACAACGACGGCCGACTGAGTGTCTGGAGGCGCCCATGGCAACGCTTTATTGACACCACTGTCCAAGAAAAGGTGGCCTTTGGTGGAGGTTCTGTAATGGTCTGGGGGTCCTTCAGCCTTCACCACAGAACACCCTTGTATCATGTACAGGGTAACCTGACTGGCCTCCGATACCGGGATGAGATCCTTCGACCGCTGGCTGTGCCTACACTGCAGCAGATGGGACCGACGGCTGTCTACCAGGATGACAACGCTCGCCCCCATAGGGCAAGGGTGGTCAACGACTTCCTGCAGCAGTCTGGAGTCAACAGAATGGAGTGGCCAGCATGCAGTCCCGATCTCAACCCGATTGAGAACCTCTGGGATGAGCTGGATCGCAAAGTGAGGAGCAACCACCCCCCTCCCAGGGATGCCCAACACCTCTACCAGATGCTGCAGGCTGAATGGCAGGCGCTTCCACAGAGGATCTTCACCAACCTGGTCAACTCGATGAGGACTCGCTGCGTCGAGTGCCAGAACAGCCATGGCGGTTACACGCATTACTGAACTTTTGGGAGCATCAGAATGCCCTGTCTTGTGATTTCAATGACTTTGGGAAATCAAATTTCGATACGTACCCACTTTGATCAAATGTACACACCAAACGATTGCTCGAAATTGAAGGCAATTGTGTATCGTTATCACTAAAGCATGGAATTAAATGTTTGCCAAACTTCAACGCATTGGCTTTCTTATTTTGAAAGTTATGAATTTTTGTGCAAGTGATCCTTAACTTTTTGTGCGTAGCTTACGTTAAATTTACCATTCGCAATGTAAATGGGCTCTTAGAAAAATTAGAGAATAAAATCTGAGAAAAATTAGAGAACACAGATTTTATTAGTTTTCTTCTCGCACATGATCTGATTTGTCTGACTGAAACATTTGTTGCGACCACATTTGAATCAGCACTTTTCAATAATTTTATAAAATTCACGTCAAAAGCCAAAAAGTTATCTAACCGAGGGAGGTATTTTGAGGAAGTATTGTAATGATAAAGTCCTTTTCGCATTTTATTGAGACACTTAAATAGAACACGAAAATACTATAGTTGTTAAAATTGCCAAAGACCTGTTCTCCGTAGACAAAGACATACTATTAATATAATTTACACATATATCCCTCCATGTGATTTCCCGTTTACTGGAATAGTCAACAAGGTATGTATGGAATGGAAGTACTGGAACGATGGATTCTAGACTTGTATGAATTATGTAATGATTTCTTCATTATGTTAATCGGTGATTTCAACGCAAGAACAGCGTGTGAAAACTGTAGCTTCAGTGGTGACAGCAGTGACTTTGATGTGAATGTCACTACCAACAACATATTTCCAAGGAATTTATAGGATAAATATATCAAGACTTTCAATTCGTATCAGTACATATTGATTATAGCCCAGCCGACTACTACAGCCATATCAGGGCTAACACCACGTCAAAAACGACAACCCGGTTAAGATAAAAGACAACAGTTAAAAACCATGCTCACCATTAACTTGCCTTTGGTAATCATAGTTGACGTAATACATTCGAATGTATCGTACTGAATGGACTGTGCAAATCAAAATGTGATGACAGCTGTGTTTATGGTTCCTCTGGAACTACATGTAGCACCGTAGATTGTTTCATTGTTATCTATTGATTTGTTTTCATCCATAGCATATTAATTAAGTCACTTGTTGTGAAGAACATGACAGATTCTTATCACCTACCAGTGGTTTTGACTGCTGATGTAAATTGTCGAAGTGAGAAATGATTTAGAACAAGAACTCGAAGTGATTTCAAAAATGTGAAAAATCCAGAACAGACTCCAATGGCACCAATACTTCATAGCAACGTAGATACTTTTGTGGATATCTTTGTGTAATGTCCACATGACAACGTAGATACTGTTTGGATATCTTTGTGTAATGTCCACATACAACGTAGAATTGTGTTGGATATCATGTGCAATGTCCACAGAGCACTAATTGGTTGGATATCTTTGTGTAATTCCACATAGCAACGTAGATATTGTGTTGGATATCTTTGTGTAATGTCCACATAGCAACGTAGATATTGTGTTGGATATCTTTGTGTAATGTCCACATAGCAACGTATTGTGTTGGATATCTTTGTGTAATGTCCACATGACAACGTAGATATTGTGTTGGATATCTTTGTGTAATGTCCACATGACAACGTAGATATTGTGTTGGATATCTTTGTGCAATGTCCACATGACAACGTAGATATTGTGTTGGATATCTTTGTACAATGTCCACATGACAACGTGGATATTGTGTTGGATATCTTTGTGCAATGTCCACATGACAACGTAGATATTGTGTTGGATATCTTTGTGTAATGTCCACATGACAACGTAGATATTGTGTTGGATATCTTTGTGTAATGTCCACATGACAACGTAGATATTGTGTTGGATATCTTTGTGTAATGTCCACATAGCAACGTAGATATTGTGTTGGATATCTTTGTGTAATGTCCACATGACAACGTAGATATTGTGTTGGATATCTTTGTGCAATGTCCACATAGCAACGTAGATATTGTGTTGGATATCTTTGTGTAATGTCCACATAGCAACGTAGATATTGTGTTGGATATCTTTGTGCAATGTCCACATAGCAACGTAGATATTGTGTTGGATATCTTTGTGCAATGTCCACATAGCAACGTAGATATTGTGTTGGTTATCTTTGTGTAATGTCCACATGACAACGTAGATATTGTGTTGGATATCTTTGTACAATGTCCACATGACAACGTAGATATTGTGTTGGTTATCTTTGTGTAATGTCCACATGACAACGTAGATATTGTGTTGGATATCTTTGTGCAATGTCCACATGACAACGTAGATATTGTGTTGGATATCTTTGTGTAATGTCCACATGACAACGTAGATATTGTGTTGGATATCTTTGTGTAATGTCCACATGACAACGTAGATATTGTGTTGGATATCTTTGTGTAGTGTCCACATGGCAACGTATTGTGTTGGATATCTTTGTGTAATGTCCACATGACAACGTATTGTGTTGGATATCTTTGTGTAATGTCCACATAGCAACGTAGATATTGTGTTGGATATCTTTGTGTAATGTCCACATGACAACGTAGATATTGTGTTGGATATCTTTGTGTAATGTCCACATGACAACGTAGATATTGTGTTGGATATCTTTGTGTAATGTCCACATGACAACGTAGATATTGTGTTGGATATCTTTGTGTAATGTCCACATGACAACGTAGATATTGTGTTGGATATCTTTGTACAATGTCCACATGACAACGTAGATATTGTGTTGGATATCTTTGTACAATGTCCACATGACAACGTAGATATTGTGTTGGATATCTTTGTACAATGTCCACATGACAACGTGGATATTGTGTTGGATATCTTTGTGTAATGTCCACATGACAACGTAGATATTGTGTTGGATATCTTTGTGTAATGTCCACATGACAACGTAGATATTGTGTTGGATATCTTTGTACAATGTCCACATGACAACGTAGATATTGTGTTGGATATCTTTGTACAATGTCCACATGACAACGTAGATATTGTGTTGGATATCTTTGTACAATGTCCACATGACAACGTGGATATTGTGTTGGATATCTTTGTGTAATGTCCACATGACAACGTAGATATTGTGTTGGATATCTTTGTGTAATGTCCACATAGCAACGTATTGTGTTGGATATCTTTGTGTAATGTCCACATGACAACGTGGATATTGTGTTGGATATCTTTGTGTAATGTCCACATGACAACGTAGATATTGTGTTGGATATCTTTGTGTAATGTCCACATGACAACGTAGATATTGTGTTGGATATCTTTGTACAATGTCCACATGACAACGTAGATATTGTGTTGGATATCTTTGTACAATGTCCACATGACAACGTAGATATTGTGTTGGATATCTTTGTACAATGTCTAAGAGATGTTAGCCCATGTATGTATAAAACGTTTAAACTTGACCACAACAAAAGATCAGAACGGTTTGATAAAGAATACCAGCAAGCAAAAAATGAAAGTAGACAGAAAAAGTCTATTTTAGGAAAAGTAGAAAGGATGAAGACAGGATTTTGTATGTGGAAGCCAGGGGGAAAAGCCGACGATTACAAAAGTCAAAAAGACAGATTTTTAGGAAACAAAAAGCAGAATCACTAACAAAGGAAATGAATAATTCATCACAATGTTGGAAAACGTTGAGAAGCATGGGTTGTGGAAAGAAAGGCAAAATTAAGAATAATAGTACTGATGTCTGGTTCAATCATTTCAAAAACGTTTTTCAAAATAACGGGGAAAAAGATGGCAAACACTGTCATAATGAGGTTGACCTAAATGAGGAATTGGAGTACATGCTAAATGGAGATATATCTGAGGATGAGATCAAACGAGCTGTTAAACTTAAAATGGTGAAACAAGCGGAATAGACAATGTTTTGGCTGCAATGTTAAAAAACAGTGACAAAGATATCTACAGGAGGGCGTGCAAGCACGTGTGCGCGAGAGAGAGGGAGGCAGGCAGGAACACACACACACACACACACACACTCCCTCTTTCTCTCCCTCTCTCTCGCCCTCTTTCTCTCTTTCTCTCTCTCTCACTGGGACGGCGTACAATGTGACAGAGAGAGAGAGAGAGGGGGTGGGGGGAGGCAAACAGGCAGGCAGACATGGTTACATATTAGCAATCGAAACTAACATTTTTTCGTTCGTGTGTGCGTTAAAGTCACAAAATAAAACTTGATTCCTTGAATCACTGATAATTCTTGTTTCAGGTAAGGTAATCATCAACACACACACACACACACACACACACACACACACACACACACACACACACACACACACATTATGTATATACATATACACACACATATATATATATATATATATATATATATATACACACACACATTAATGTGTACATATGTATGTATATTCATGTATCATTTAATAGTAATATACATACACCCAAGAAACTATCTTCAGCTGGTGCATCGTAGTTTTAACCCTGGACCCTCCGTAGTATGTAATAACAATGATATGGCATGACCATTTTTACGTTACAGATCATCTCCCTTTCCCCAGACATCGCACTTCCCTCCCTAATATGCTCTATAATTTGCCATTGCTTTTATTCTTTTCCCCATTTATAGCCATGCGTGTGTGTGTGTGTGTGTGTGTGTGTGTGTGTGTGTGTGTGTGTGTGTGTGTGTGTGTGTGTGTGTGTGCGCGTGTGCGTGCGCGTGCGTGTCTGTTTCAGCGCTTAGATTTGATTTTATCAAGATTTTGCGCTATATAAATATTGTAATTATTATTATTATTATTATTATTTTCCAAGTTCCTGCTAGTATTCACAATCATCATTTCACTTCCTCCTACTGGACGAAGCAGCACGGATATTTTGCGCTTTTTCTCCTGATTTTTGCATTTGTTATTTTTTGTTCGATTTTGTTTTTTGGTTTGTATTTTTTTTGGGGGGGGGGGGGGGGGGTTGTTTTTGTTTATCGTCTACGCTTGACAAAGGCCAGTTGGGCGAAAATTTGCTCCTGTCTTGTCTGGTTGAATTAAAATATATACGCGTTCTGATTCTGTTTTCCTTTTTTTCTGGTTCCTGTTTGCTTGAACGCGGGCAGTCTTTGTTTTGGAATTATTATTATCATTATTATCATCATTATTATTATCATCAGTATTATTATCATCAGTATTATTATCATCATCAGTATTATTATTATCATCAGTATTATTATTATCATCAGTATTATTATCATCAGTATTATTATTATCATCAGTATTATTATCATCATCAGTATTATTATTATCATCAGTATTATTATTATCATCAGTATTATTATCATCAGTATTATTATTATCATCAGTATTATTATTATCATCAGTATTATCGACGTTATCAGTATTGATATTTTCAGTATTAACATTATCAGTATTATTATTATCAGTATTAACGTTATAAATTGTTCTTGTTATCAGTATTATTATCAGTATTTACATTATTATTAGTATTATTATCAGTATTAACATTATTATCAGTATTAACATTATAAATTGTTCTTGTTATCAATATTATTATTATCAGTATTAATATTATCAGTTTTATCATTATCAGTGTGAACATTATTATCAGTATTAACATTATCATAAATTGTTCTTGTTCTCAGTATTATCATTATCAGATTTAATTAGCATTATCAGTATTATCATTATCAGTATTAACATTATCTGTATTAACATTTTCATAAATTGTTCTTGTTATCAGTATTATCAGTATTAACATTATTATTAGTATTATTATCAGTATTAACATTATTATGAGTATTAACATTATTATGAATTGTTCTTGTATAGCGTTATTCTCCAAACTCAACTGGACTCACTGTGCATTACCCTAACCCTAACCCATTACACATAATCAAGACATGTTAGTTGTAGAGTGGCAAACATCAGTTGTATACCACTGTGAAGACAGACACAGGCTGAAGTACGTCTGACATTTTTCTCACTACAACCATCTTCACAAACAACGGTCACCAAAACTCTCCAAAGGGGCATAACTCAGTTCATGGTCACTAAAACCAAAGAGAAAATAACTCAGATCACAGGAAGTCACTACATAGTGGAGCACAGAAAACTCAAGCTGTTAGGTCAGCTGACCACACTCCACTATGTTGTTGTACAGTCTGTATCTTTGGTGGGCGTGCATGCTACAGAATACAAGATACAAGATAGTTTATTTGTCCCGAAGGAAATTACGTTGCCAATCACATTACAAATTAGACATAAAATTATACATTATAAATTATAAAGGCATTAAATTAAAAACAAACAATATTATCACATACATTATAATATCACATACTCTCGCATATCACAGCGCGCTGCTCTCACATAGACCAAGTGCCAATTATCACAATAAACATTAAAATAGTAAAAATAGAGTGCAGGTTAAGCATAAAGATTATAAGCGTTGTTAAAAGATAATATGGCTTTGGGTATGAAACTATCTTGGTATCTCGTTGTCCGTGTCGTCGGTTGTCGTAGCCTACCACTCCTGTCAATTCGTCTTTTGTCAAACTCGCCCACAAGTGGGTGAGTTTTGTCATTCAGTATGTTAACTGTCTTGTCAGTCAGTCGTTTGTGGTAGGCCATGTCCAGCGTCTCATGTCTTTGTCCTGTCACATTTCCAGCTGGGTGTTTTACTGTTTTCATAAGCCAGCCACTGACATGACTTACAGGATCTTTAACGTGTGTACTTGATATTGTCCACTATGTTGTTGTACAGTCTGTATCTTTGGTGGGTGTGCATGCTTGGTGTTTTATGACTTACAGGATCTTTAACGTGTATTTGATATTGTCCACTATGTTGTTGTACAGTCTATCTTTGGTGGGTGTGCATGCTGGGTGTTTTTCTGTTTCCATAAGCCAGCCACTGACATGACTTACAGGATCTTTAACATGCGTATTTCATATTGTCCACTATGTTGTTGTACAGTCTGTATCTTTGGTGGGTGTGCATGCTGGGTGTTTTTCTGTTTCCATAAGCCAGCCACTGACATGACTTGCACAAGTTTTAACGTGCATATCTGATACTCTGCAAATGTTTACGCTCGCACAAGTGCACGCGCACACACGAATACTACACAAACACACGTGCAGTCGTACATGCACATGCACGCACGCACGGCACACACTGGACACTGGCACTCGCTGTCAGGCGAAAGTTGATTTGGTTGCCTAGAACACTGCATTGACTTTAAACCGGGAAACACCAAAAACACAGATAAATAAATGAATAAACAAATAAATAAATAAAATAGAAAGAAAACATTACTTGACAAAACAAGACAAATACGTGTAGGAATTCATTCTATCTTCCTGTGTGTTGCCTGTTTGCCTTTTTAAGGCTGACGGTCACAGAGTTAGATAAGTTGGTACTGACCTGGCTACGATGTCGTTCAGTCAGCCATGAACACACCTACCTGTAGCCTTTGGGGGTGGGGTTGGGGTGTGTGGAGTGAAACTGTTGACCATGTGCGGCTGTGTAACACCTGTCTGTCCCTGTCTGTCCCTGTCCAGTCCTTCACGGCCACACATGACCACGATGTACAGCCAGCTCGTGCCGGACATCTGAAGACAGTGTGATGACGTGACGTCAGTCACGTGGTTCACATGCTCACGTGACCTACATGGTGATAACACGTGAAAAACAGGACACTCAACACAACGCTCGTCTCACTGACTGCACACTGCATTTCGTTGGCCGTTAAAAAAAATTTTAATTTAAAAAAGACAGAAAAGAAAGGATGGTATGGCTTGTCTGACCATCTCCCTTTTTCTTCGTGGAACAAAAAACAAACACAAAATGTCTTTTTCAAGTATGTTTCAAGACAAAGGTTAACATGAAAAAAATACACGCGTGCGCGAGTGTGTACATATACACACCTCTGTGTGTATGTGTGTGTGTGTGTGTGTGTGTGCGTGTGTGTGTATGTGTGTGTGTGTGTGTGTGTGTGTGTGTGTGTGTGTGTAAGTGTGCGTGCATAAGTGTGCCTCTGTGTGTGTGTGTGTGTGTGTGTGTGTGTGTGTGTGTGTGTGTGTGTGTGTGTGTGTGTAGTGTGTAGTGTGTGTGTGTGTGCGCGCGCGCGCACGAGTATGTGCTTGTGCGTGTGTGTACGTGTTTTCCTTCCTTCTTTCACGTAACGTTTTTTACATTCTAAATGATATTTGACGTCTGTCTGTCTGTCTGTCTGTCTGTCTGTCTGTCTGTCTGTCTGTCTGCCTGTCTGCCTGTCTGTCTGTCTGTCTGCCTGTCTGCCTGTCTGTCTGTCTGCCTGCCTGTCTGCCTGTCTGTCTGCCTGTCTGTCTGTCTGTCTGTCTGTCTGTCTGTCTGTCTGCCTGTCTGCCTGTCTGTCTGTCTGTCTGTCTGTCTGTCTGTCTGTCTGTCTGTCTGCCTGTCTGCCTGTCTGTCTGTCTGCCTGTCTGCCTGTCTGCCTGTCTGCCTGTCTGCCTGTCTGTCTGTCTGCCTGTCTGCCTGTCTGCCTGTCTGCCTGTCTGTCTGTCTGTCTGCCTTCCTGCGTGCCTGCCTGCAATTTTGTGTCTATGGAGAGGCAGAAATAGAGAGAAAGAGACAGACACAGAGAAGACAAACGAAGACAAAGACGAAGAGACATACACATAGAGACAGAGACAGTGAAAGACAGAGAGACACGGAACAAAGAGACAGAAAAATAGAAATAGACAGAATGATAAAGAGATGGAGAAATAGACAAAGAAAATGAGAAAGACATGGAAAGAGACAGACAGCTAAAATGAGAAAGATGGAGACACAGAAACAGTGAGAAGTAAGATCAAGAATAATGTTTATTGCCACGAGTAGTGCAATGAGCGAGGAAAGAGCCAGAGATCGAGACAGAGACAGAGACAGAAACTCTAAGAGACAGAGAAGAAAAAAAGGAAGAAAGGGAGGGAGAGAGAGGGGTGAGAGGGATGGAGAGAGAAGAAGGGGTAGAGGAGGATGCCCCATTGACACACTAACCCGCATTTCATACCATCCCACACTGGACCAGCAAGACGATTGAGCGCGGTTTTTTTTTTTTTTTTTCTTCTTTTTTTTAAGCTGTGCTGTGTAGCGCTGGATGTTTTGGCCTGTGAGATTTGGAGGGGAGCTGGATTGACAAGAAGGGGGAGGGGGGGGAGGTAGCGGACAGCTACTTAATTTTGTCGTTTGTTAGCAAGCACAGGCCATCGCATTTTGCATTTTTTCTTAGATTTATGTTTCTGAGAGTATCGGAGTGAGTGAGAAAGATGACAGGAGATGGAGAATGTTATCCACAGAATGTGATCCTGGTGAGTGCCTGTGTTTATAATACAACACAATCCAACAGTGGTCTTCTGCTTTTTGTTTCTGTCCAGTCGTAACCATCATGGGTGTCAAGGTCACAAACAGTTGACTGTCAGCAGTGAGCTGGAACATCTGAAGTGGTGAAATGCCGTGTGACATCAAGGTCTCTTTCACACCGTCCATCCAGGTCTTCCTTGGTGTGCCTCTGGTTTTAAGTCCATCTATCTTTTTGTTTGATACTTGTAGAGCCTGTCCGTGGGCTGTCCTTCTGGTCAGATGACCAGATGATTGAGATCTTTGCTGATGAACGTGATGGCGGAGAGGTGTTGTTCCCTCCACATCTCTGATCCTGGCGTTTCCGCTCACGTCACGTCTGATCGTGTGGATAGTTCTTCTCATGTCACGTGTGGTCGTGTTGACAGTTCTTCTCACGTCACGTCTGATCGTGTTGACAGTCCTTCTCACGTCACGTGTGGTCGTGTTGACAGTTCTTCTCACGTCACGTCTGGTCGTGTTGACAGTTCTTCTCACGTCACGTGTGGTCGTGTTGACAGTTCTTCTCACGTCATGTCTGGTCGTGTTGACAGTTCTTCTCACGTCATGTCTGGTCGTGTTGACAGTCTCTTCTCACGTCATGTCTGGTCGTGTTGACAGTTCTTCTCACGTCACGTTGATCGTGTTGACAGTCCTTCTCACGTCACGTCTGGTCGTGTTGACAGTTCTTCTCACGTCAGTGTGATCGTGTTGACAGTCCTTCTCACGTCACGTGTGGTCGTGTTGACAGTTCTTCTCACGTCACGTGTGGATCGTGTTGACAGTCCTTCTCACGTCACGTTGATCGTGTTGACAGTCCTTCTCACGTCAGTCTGATCGTGTTGACAGTCCTTCTCACGTCACGTCTGATCGTGTTGACAGTCCTTCTCACGTCACGTCTGATCGTGTTGACAGTCTTCTCACGTCATGTCTGGTCGTGTTGACAGTCCTTCTCACGTCATGTCTGGTCGTGTTGACAGTCCTTCTCACGTCACGTGTGGTCGTGTTGACAGTTCTTCTCACGTCATGTCTGGTCGTGTTGACAGTCCTTCTCACGTCACGTCTGGCGTGTTACAGTCCTTCTCACGTCAGTGTGGTCGTGTTGACAGTCCTTCTCACGTCACGTGTGGTCGTGTTGACAGTCTTCTCACGTCATGTTGGTCGTGTTGACAGTCCTTCTCACGTCACGTGTGGTCGTGTTGACAGTCCTTCTCACGTCATGTCTGGTCGTGTTGACAGTCCTTCTCACGTCATGTTGGTCGTGTTGACAGTCCTTCTCACGTCATGTGTGGTCGTGTTGACAGTCTTCTCACGTCAGTGTGGTCGTGTTGACAGTTCTTCTCACGTCACGTGTGGTCGTGTTGACAGTCTTCTCACGTCACGTCTGGTCGTGTTGGACAGTCCTTCTCACGTCACGTGTGGATCGTGTGGACAGTCCTTCTCATGTCAGTCTGGTCGTGTGGACAGTCCTTCTCACGTCACGTCTGGTCGTGTGGACAGTCCTTCTCACGTCACGTGTGGTCGTGTTGGACAGTCCTTCTCACGTCACGTTGTCCGTGTTGACAGTCCTTCTCACGTCACGTTGGTCGTGTTGACAGTTCTTCTCACGTCACGTGTGGACGTGTTGACAGTCCTTCTCACGTCACGTTGTGATGCGTCGTGTTTGACAGTCTTCTCACGTCACGTGTGACCGTGTTGACAGTCCTTCTCACGTCACGTGTGATCGTGTGGACAGTCCTTCTCACGTCACGTGTGATCGTGTGACAGTCCTTCTCACGTCACGTGTGATCGTGTGGACAGTCCTTCTCACGTCACGTGTGGTCGTGTTGACAGTCCTTCTCACGTCACGTGTGGTCGTGTTGACAGTCCTTCTCACGTCACGTGTGGTCGTGTTGACAGTAGTTCTCACGTCACGTGTGGTCGTGTTGACAGTTCTTCTCACGTCACGTGTGGTCGTGTTGACAGTCCTTCTCACGTCACGTCTGGTCGTGTTGACAATTCTTCTCACAGACAAGGAGAGAGGAAGTTTAGAGTTTTTCCAGAAGGATTCATACACTGTTCCCATGGAACCCACAGCACCATCAGCTCTGGGCAAAGATGGTCGGGACTGAGAAATCTCACTTTGTTTTTCTTTTCTTGGCTAATGGGGGATGGAACCCACAACTTTCTGTATCACGAGGGACCGGCAGGTCATCATCATCATCATCATCATCATCATCATCTATCATCTCATCATTATCATCATCATTCATCATCGTCGTTCATCATCATTATCATCATCATCATCATCATCTCGTCGATATCATATCATCATACTCATTATCGTCATATCATCCATCATCATATCATCATCATCATCTCATCCATCATGCATATTCATCGTCATGTGCCCTGCGCATGGCGATGCGATCTTGCCCGCCATTAAACCTATCCTTTGTCGCTACAATACTTCTCCACCCTGTCTTCTTCATCACTGCAAATCCTCCACATTTCTCCCTGGGTCTACCCGATTTTCTTTTTCCCTCCAGCTTTCCTTTTGTAACTAAATTTCTCTTGCCTCAAAAAAAACAAACAAACAAAGAACACGCAAAGTCAGAACAAGATAGAGGCAGCTGAAATGTGATTTGTAAGAAAAATGTTGAGTTCCATGGACAGCAAAGAAAACAAACGAGACAGTCTTGAAGGAGGCAGACACAAAAAGGACATTAATGAAAGGGATTAGGAAAAGACAAGCAACATTTATAGGACCGGCAGGTAAGCACACTGCTATGTGCTCCCATCACTATCAGTAGTCTACCAAACACACTTCATTTGAAGCCAACCTGTTTGAAAACATAGTTAATCAGAAACGTACTTTATACAACAAACAATACAGGCACAAGTTTTTGGCCAATTCGCCTTTTTCAAAGAGATTTGTGTAAATTCTCTATGTTACTTTTGCATACGTTGGACAAGGCCAGTTGGCTGAACATTTGTGCTTATCTTGTTTTGTTGTGTTGAGTGCGTGCTGTTATTCAACATTTGTCTGTGTCTGCTTCCTGTTTCTTTGAGCGTTGTTATTTCTTTTTTTCTGTTAAAATACAGTTTCGTTGACGTCCACGCAGCGAAATGACAGACAGACAAGCACATGGACATACACACCAGGCATAAAGTCCAGAGTTAAATACATATACAGAATTTAAAAAGACTGGCATCAGGCGCCTCTGGGCTGGATTAAAAAGTCAGATTGGCGGGGAAGACGTAGGATTCTCAAGGGACTGTACTCTGTGTGCTCTGTGACGAGCAGCTGACGATTTTCTGGTCTGGAATGGGAGCTGGCTGCTTTGGTCATTCCTGGATTTTCTGCGCAATGTTCTGGGCACAAGTAAATCATTTCACTGGGTGGAAATCGTTGGTTGTTAAAGAAAGATTAAAAACTTGCAGTTTGAAAATAACATATTTGTTCTTCCGAAAAGAAGACAATCAAGAATTCTGAAGATTCCAAAAAAAGTAAAGAATTATGATATGGTGGGGGAAATCAGGACTCTTAAGAGCTGCTGGCCTCTTGAAAGAGTTCTCTGTGTGGACTTGTGTGGCTTTGTGATCGTTGTGATTTGAGACTGAAGCAAGTTGTGTGTGAACAACAGCATGTAGACGTCACAGTGGTGTGGTCACTGATCTGTCCAAACTCAGACCTGTGTGTGTGGGATCGATATGTGTGTGGCGTGCTGGTCACTGTCTGGTCTGCCGTCCTGTGGGCAGGTGATTTACATTCACCGACACCAGATGGCCCTTTGATCGTCTGTTCAACATGGTTCATGTGATGATCGTCTGGTTCAACATGGTTCGTGTGGGTCACGAACGTCAGCGATTGTCTGGTTCAACATAACTTGTGATGTTAACAAACGTCGGTGACAGTATGGTTCAAGATGGTTCCTGATGTTAACGAACGTCAGTGATTGTGTGGTTTGACATGATTCATGTGGTTAACAAACGTCAGTGATTGTGTGGTTTGACATGATTCATGTGGTTAACAAACGTCAGTGATTGTGT
>JAPXFY010000022.1:1992355-1997355 GCA_030674185.1 Monoplex corrugatus | reverse complement strand
ACCTCCACTGTAGCCAGATATCAATTGTTGCAGAACTGACCAAAGAACTAAAAGGTCATCATGAATAAGAACAACAACTGACCACAATGTACTGGTCAGACGACGAAGGGGAGCCCATGTCGCTCTCTCCAGTCAGTACTTTGGAGGACAAGCTGAGCAACGACCTTCACAATGCCAAGGTCGACATGTCAGAGGTCAACCCTTTCCACGCCCACAATGCCATGGTTGACACGTCAGAGATCAAGGTTGACATGTCAGAGGTCAAGGACATGTCAGAGGTCAACCCTTTCCACGCTCACAATGACAAGGTCAACATGTCGGAGGTCAGGAGCGACATGTTACAGGTCAGTCATCTCCACGCTCACAAGGTGAAGGTCAACGTGTCAGACGTTAACCCTTTTCACGCCAACAACAACAAGGCTGACGTGGATGAAGTTAGTCGTGTTGTCTCCATGAGCACCAAAAGTGACACCTCAAACAGCCAACCTGACGTTGACCCGTTTGATGCTAAGAATGGCAATATTGACACGTCAAAAGCAAGCAAAACATTAACCCTTTGCACGCCAAGAATGCCGATACTGACACGTCAAAAGACAAACTTGAGATTAACCCTTTTCGTGCCAAGAACGCCAATATTGACACGTCAAAAAACAAACATGAGATTAACCGTTTTCTCGTCAAGAACGCCAATATCGACACGTCAAAAGACGATCCTGAACTTAACCCTTTTCGTGCCCAGAACGCCAGTATCGACTGGTCGAAAGACAAACCCATGATGAACCCTTATGCCGCCAAGAACGCCAGTATCAGCACGTCAAAGGGCAAGCCAGAGGTTAACCTTTTTCATACCAAGAACGCCAATACTGACTCCACTCAAACGAACCCTGTCCAGCCTCAGAGCAGCAAAAAGGTCCGCTTCAAGGACCAGGTCAGCCATGTCCGGTGGGTAACCAGCCCCAAGACCAACACAGATGACCGGGACTACCGGCATCAGAGGCGGCAACTGGTCAGCGTGTTGGAGGAGAGTGATGTGACTTGCCTGACAGTGGAGGACATCCTCAACGCCAACAGGGACAACCTCCAGACGAAGATGCGCACTGGGAGAGAGGCGGTCATCACCAAGGTCAGTCAGTCCTTAGTCAAGGTCACAACTGGGAGTGAGGTGGCAGAGATAAGGTCACGGTTGTTCCATAACCGTGGGGTTAGTTGTTGTTGTTGTTGTTGTTGTTGTTGTTGTTGTTGTTGTACTCAAGCGGCCTGTGGGCGCTAATCACAACAGAAGTAATAATTGAGACTCTCAGATGCTTTGTGTCAGACGTCTTGTAATCGTAAGCGTTAGGTTGTCAAGGGAACAAGGGAAGTCACTCTTCCATGATAACAACAAGTAGTAACTAGAGTTACTTCCGTTCGCGTACAGTTGTTGTTGTTGTTGTTGTTGTTGTTGTTGTTGTTGTCGTTGTTGTTGTTGTTGTTGTTGTTGCCATTATTGTTGTTGTTGTTGTTGTTGTTGTTGCCGTCGTTGTTGTTGTTGTTGTTGTTGTTGTTGTTGCCGTTGTTGTTGTTGTTGCCATTGTTGTTGTTGTTGTTGCCATTGTTGTTGTTGTTGTTGTTGTTATTGCCGTTGTTGTTGTTGTTGTTGTTGTTGTTGTTGTTGTTGCCGTTGTTGTTGTTGTTGTTGTTGTTGTTGTTGTTGTTGCCATTGTTGTTGTTGTTGTTGTTGCCATTGTTGTTGTTGTTGTTGTTGCCGTTGTTGTTGTTGTTGTTGTTGTTGCCATTGTTGTTGTTGCTAGGTGTTAACAAGTATTATCAACATTGTTTACATTACATGTGTCCCCCTTTGTCTCTCACACCTTTGTAAAGCACGTGACCAAGGGACATATAGACATCCATATTTGGTCATCATGTTTTAACTTATTTGACACCGTATGTACATGTATCACGGTACACCTGTTTTCATCACAGCTTTGGAAGTCACGTGCTTAACGCCTCCTTCGTTAGTTTTTACTATTTCCTTTCCTTCTTGTTTCAATACGTTTGTGTTATAAACCTGTACAGTAACAAAGACTGGCTGTAAGACAGGTCCATTGGGACCTAATGCTACTATCTTTGACTAATGAAATATTTGGATGTTTTGTATTACATGTGTAGAATAGCCAGGACTGGCTGTAAGACAAGATCATTGGGACCTAATGCTACTATCTTTGACTAATGAAATATTTGGATTTTTGTATTATATGTGTAGCATAGCCAGGACTGGCTGTAAGACAAGATCATTGGGACCTAATGCTACTATCTTTGACTACTGAAATATCTGGATGTTTTGTGTTATATGTGTAGCATAGCCAGGTCTGGTTGTAAGATAACTCCATTGGGACCTAATGCTACTACTCCTGAGTAAAGAAATATTTCAATTTTTTCTGTTATATGCGTATAGTAGCAATGACAAGCTGTGAGACAGGTCCAGTGGGACCTAATGCTACTATCTTTGAGTGATAAAGTGTTTTGAAGTTTTGTGTTATATGTGTAAAGAGCAAGGACTAGGTGTAAGAAGGTTCAGTGGGACATGTATGTAATACAGTGTGTGGAAGTGTTACAGCCTACACAAAGGTCATGTCACAATGTCAGACGTAAGCGGATTCAAAATCATTCAGGGATTAACAACATTACTATGGCAGTAAAGACTGTGGCCCAGCCATTATACCACACGCATAGAACGCGAAAAACTCAAGTTTGAATCTCGAAGAGGGCAAGGATCTTTCTTCCCCACCACAGGACAAGGTTTTTTCTCCCCCCCCCCCCCACCACAGGACAAGGTTTTTTCTCCCCTCCCCCCCCACCACAGGACAAGGTTTTTTCCTCCCCCCTCCCCCCCTCCCCCCCCCCACCACAGGACAAGGATCTCCCCCACCCCACCCCCACCCCACCCCCTATCACTGGATTTTTTGTGATGGTCTAGTTGCTTTCGGACAAGATGGTATACCAGGGTCATGTGTACAGCATATCTTCAACGCACGTTAAGCATCCCACAGCAACAGAGGGGTTGTCCCTGGCTAAATTCTATAGAAACAGGGCCACTGTCTTCAGGTAAACAGAAATCTACACTCATAGAGAAACAAGAAGAGCAGGTGGCATTGCATTGCGGCGACACAAAGTCCCCAGTGACATGGTTCTGACTTTCCATTGTTGATCCATTGTTACAAATACAGAAACATATAGATAGATAGATAGACAGACAGATAGATATATAGATAGACAGACAGACAGATAGATAGATAGACAGACAGACAGACAGATAGATAGATAGATAGATAGACAGATAGACAGACAGACAGATAGATAGATAGATAGATAGATAGATAGGTAGGTAGGTAGGTAGTGAGGTAGGTAGATAGGTAGATATATAGATAGATAGACAGACAGACAGACAGATCGATAGACATACAGACATATAGATAGACAGACAGATAGATAGATAGATAGATAGACAGACAGACAGACAGACAGATAGATAGATAGATAGATAGATAGACAGACAGACAGACAGATAGATAGATAGATAGATAGGTAGGTAGTAGGTAGTAGTGTAGGTAGTTAGTGAGGTAGGTAGATAGGTAGATATATAGATAGACAGACAGACAGACAGATCGATAGACATACAGACAGATAGATAGATAGACAGACAGACAGATAGACAGATAGATAGATAGATAGATAGACAGACAGACAGACAGACAGATAGATAGATAGATAGATAGGTAGGTAGGTAGTGAGGTAGGTAGATAGATATATAGATAGACAGACAGACAGACAGATCGATAGACATACAGACATATAGATAGACAGACAGATAGATAGATAGATAGATAGACAGATAGACAGACAGATAGATAGACAGACAGACAGACAGACAGATAGATAGATAGATAGATAGATAGATAGATAGATAGATAGATAGATAGATAGATAGATGTGTGTGTGTGGTGACAGTGAAGCTGTGGTTAGCACAACTCCAATCGACAGGAAAGGTGTGTGTGTGAATCTCACCACACGTGTCAAAATCAGTGTAACATTTATCGGCTTCTACCCAGAGTTGATCGTGTGATGGACTCACCGGGCAGACTGGAACCACACAGCCATGTTATCCACTTCACAGATGCTTCATTCAGGGTATTAGTCAAATCTCCTGACCAGCCCCGCATGTGTCTGTATCTCTCGGGCCTGATTGGCTCCAGGAAGTATTATGATAGGAAGTGTACAGTACAGCCCCGTGGCGCAGTCTCAATCCAGAATGGAACTCCATAGCGTCATGATCATCATCCCCATCATCATCATCAACACAGTATTGTGAACAATAGTTCCAGAATCTGAAGCTGATAATGTGGCGTAAAAATGGGACAATCTAAAAAAAAAATTAAAAACCACCACCACCAACAAGAATATTAACAACAACATCAACTACAATAACAAAACAATAACAACTGAACGAAATGACCAAAATAAAGAGCCTGACAAATCATATAAAGCCAATGTCAATAATCACGTTTGATGATGCACGTATGTAAGTTAACTGCTTGCTTGCTTGCTTGCTCGCTTGCTTGCTTGCTTGCTTGCTTTCTTGCTTGCTTGCTTGCTTTCTTTCTTTCTTTCTTTGCTTGCTTGCTTGCTTGCTTGCTTTCTTGTTTCTTTCTTTCTTTCTTTGCTTGCTTGCCCACAAAGCACACTGGACTGAGTGAAGCCCAACAGACTGATCACTGTATGGTGTGTGACAGAACCTGGCTGATGTGTTTCGCTGTTACATATGTCTGGAGACAGCACGTGATGCCCGTCTGTGTCCACACTGCTCCAAGCTGTGCTGTTTGACCTGTATACAGGTGTGTGTGGTGTGTGTGTGTGTGTGTGTGTGTGTGTGTGTGTGTGTGTGTGTGTGTGTGTTTGTTGTGTGTAAATGTGTGTGTGTGTTGTGTGTGTGTGTGTGTGTGTGTGTTGTGTGTGGTGTGTTG
>JAPXFY010000022.1:1982355-1987355 GCA_030674185.1 Monoplex corrugatus | reverse complement strand
ATCTCAATGTTTCCGTCATTCTGGTGATGTCAGCTTACTGTTTCATAGGTTCACTGGCCTGTTGGTTGTCCATCTTAATGTTTCCATCATTCTGGTGATGTCAGCTTACTGTTTCATAGATCCACTGGCCTGTTGGCTGCCCATCTTAATGTTTCCATCATTGTGGTGGTGTCAGCTTAGTGTTTGATAGATCCACTGGCCTGTTGGCTGTCCATCTTAATGTTTCCATCATTGTGGTGGTGTCAGCTTACTGTTTCATAGATCCCTTTTCCACCTCTCTGCCCATTTCAAGACCTTGCCAGCGCATAGTGTCCTGTGTGTAGGTACAGGGAATCTGCCAGATAATTGCAGGCAGTTTGGGGTAAGCGCGTACGGAATTGTCCAAGAGTCATGAATTTCTCTTGAACAAAGTCCAAATTTATTTTTTGTCTCCGTTGTTTCGATTCTAATCTGTTTTAATATGCTGTTTGATATTGTTTGGCTATAAGTAAATCAACAATGGCTGACATGTCACGTGGTCTGCGTGGTGATATTTACACTGTTGGAAAACAGACACTTCATATTATGTCACTTCTCTTCACCTTGACATCAAACACTTCATGCCATGTCACTTCTCTTTACCTATAGGTGCAGTGAACACCAGGAGAAACTGACAGTGTACTGCTGCACGTGCCGGCTGTGTGTGTGTCATCACTGTGTCTTGTTTGGAGGGTTGGTGAGTGGTTCAAGTCTTGTGTCGTGTGTGTGTGTGTGTCTTTTGTGTGTGTGTGTGTGTCTGTGTGTGCATGTGTTTGTGTGTGTGTGTGTGTGTGTGTGTGTGTGTCTGTGTGTCTCTGTGTGTGTGTGTGTGTTGTGTGTGTTTTATGTCTGTGTGTGTGTGTGTGGTGTGTGTGTGTCTGTGTGTGTGTGTGTGTGTGTGTGTGTGTGTGTGTGTGTGTGTGTGTGTGTGTGTCTGTGTATGTGTGTGTGTCTGTCATCAGTGTGTTTTGTTTGGAGGGTTGGTGAGTAATTCAAGTCTTGTGTCGTGTGTGTGTGTGTGTGTGTGTGTTGTGTGTTGTGTGGTGTGTATTTGTGTGTCTGTGTATATGTGTGTGTCTGTGTATGTTTATGTGTATGTGTGTGTGTGTGTGTTTTATGTGTGTGTGTGTCTTCAGTGTTCCCTGTTGGATGGTCCATGAGTGACTCAGTCTAGTTTGTCACTTTGGGGGGGGGGGGGTGGAGTGGGGGGGGGGGAAGAAAGTAAGAAACGAAAATGTCCACATGCTTGCTAACGTCCATGCATCTGTGAATTGAGACCACAAGGTGTTAGTTTCTTGGTGTAATCAACACAACAGAAATATAAATCCTCATTCAACTCCATTGACCTTTCTATGAGTGTTCTTATGGTGTACATGGAACTAGTTTCTTTCTGTCAGATGTAGACCACAAGGTGTCAGTTTGTAAGTGACACCCTCTGCCAGGTATAGACCACAAGCTGTCAGTTTGTAAGTGACACCCACTGCCAGGTATAGACCACATTCTGTCAGATGTAGACCACAAGGCGTCAGTTTGTAAGTGACACCCTCTGCCAGGTATAGACCACAAGTTGTCAGTTTGTAAGTGACACCCTCTGCCAGGTATAGACCACAAGCTGTCAGATTGTAAGTGACACCCTCTGCCAGGTATAGACCACAAGCTGTCAGTTTGTAAGTGACACCCTCTGCCAGGTATAGACCACAAGCTGTCAGTTTGTAAGTGACACTCTCTGCCAGGTATAGACCACAAGCTGTCAGATTGTAAGTGACACTCTCTGCCAGGTATAGACCACAAGCTGTCAGTTTGTAAGTGACACCCTCTGCCAGGTATAGACCACAAGCTGTCAGTTTGTAAGTGACACTCTCTGCCAGGTATAGACCACAAGCTGTCAGATATAGACCACAAGCTGTCAGTTTGTAAGTGACACCCTCTGCCAGATATAGACCACAAGCTGCCAGGCATAGACCACATTCTGTCAGAAGTAGACCACATTCTGTCAGATGTAGACCACAAGCTGTCAGTTTGTAAGTGACACCCTCTGCCAGGTATAGACCACAAGCTGTCAGATGTAGACCACAAGCTGTCAGTTTGTAAGTGACACCCTCTGCCGGTAATAGACCACAAGCTGTCAGAATGTAACCACAAGCTGTCAGTTTGTAATGACCCCTCATGCCAGGTTAGACCACATTCTGTCAGATGTAGACCACAAGGCTGTCAGTTTGTAAGTGACACCCTCTGCCAGGTATAGACCACAAGCTGTCAGTTTGTAAGTGACACCCTCTGCCAGGTATAGACCACAAGCTGTCAGATGTAGACCACAAGCTGTCAGATGTAGACCACAAGCTGTCAGATGTAGACCACAAGCTGTCAGTTTGTAAGTGACACCCTCTGCCAGGTATAGACCACAAGCTGTCAGTTTGTAAGTGACACCCTCTGCCAGGTATAGACCACAAGCTGTCAGATGTAGACCACAACTGTCAGTGTAGACCACAAGCTGTCAGTTTGTAAGTGACACCCTCTGCCAGGTATAAGACCACAAGCTGTCAGTTTGTAAGTGACACCCTCTGCCAGGTATAGACCACAAGCTGTCAGATGTAGACCACAGCTGCCCGATGTAGACCACAAGCTGTCAGATGTAGACCACAAGCTGTCAGATGTAGACCACAAGCTGTCAGATGTAGACCACAAGCTGTCAGTTGTAGACCACAAGCTGTCAGTTGTATGACCACATCTGCAGTTTAGACCACAAGCTGTCAGATGTAGACCACAAGTTCTGTCAGATGTAGACGACAAGCTGTCATGATGTAGACCACATTCTGTCAGATGTAGACCACAAGCTGTCAGTTTGTAAGTGACACCCTCTGCCAGGTATAGACCACAAGCTGTCAGTTTGTAAGTGACACCCACTGCCAGGTATAGACCACAAGCTGTCAGATGTAGACCACAAGCTGTCAGTTTGTAGACCACAAGCTGTCAGATGTAGACCACAAGCTGTCAGTTGTAGACCACAACTGTCAGTTAGACCACAAGCTGTCAGATGTAGACCACAAGCTGTCAGTTTGTGACACCCTCTGCCAGGTATAGACCACAAGCTGTCAGTTTGTAAGTGACACCCATTGCCAGGTATAGACCACAAGCTGTCAGATGTAGACCACAAGCTGTCAGTTTGTAAGTGACACCCTCTGCCAGGTATAGACCACAAGCTGTCAGTTTGTAAGTGACACCCACTGCCAGGTATAGACCACAAGCTGTCAGTTTGTAAGTGACACCCTCTGCCAGGTATAGACCACAGTCTGTCAATGTAGACCACAAGCTGTCAGTTTGTAAGTGACACCCACTGCCAGGTATAGACCACATCTGTCAGTTTGTAAGTGACACCCACTGCCAGGTATAGACCACAAGCTGTCAGTTTGTAAGTGACACCCTCTGCCAGGTATAGATCACAATTCTGTCAGTTTGTAAGTGACACCCACTGCCAGGTATAGATCACATTCTGTCAGTTTGTAAGTGACACCCTCTGCCAGGTATAGATCACATCTGTCAGTTTGTAAGTGACACCCACTGCCAGGTATAGACCACAAGCTGTCAATTTGTAAGTGACACCCACTGCCAGGTATAGACCACAAGCTGTCAGTTTGTAAGTGACACCCACTGCCAGGTATAGACCACATTCCGTCAGTTTCTTGGTGACCGTAACCGTAAAACGAAATTAACAATAGCAAGGGGGCTGAACTGTTGGTTAGTTGGTTAGTCAGTCAGTCAGTCAGTCAGTCAGTCAGTCAGTTAGTCAATCAGTCAGTCAGTCAGTCTGTCAGTAAGTCAGTCAGTCAGTCAGTCAGTCAGTTTGTCAGTCGGTCAGTCAGTTAGTCAGTCAGTCAGTTAGTCAGTCAGTCAGTCAGTCAGTCAGTCAGTTGTCATTCGGTCAGTCGGTTGGTCGGTTAGTTGGTTGGCTGGTTGGTTGGTTGGTTAGTTAGCTGGTTCGTTGATTGGTTTGTTAATCAATTAGTCAGTCAGTCAGTCAGTTAGTCAGTCAGTCAGTCAGTCAGTCAGTCAGTCAGTTTGTAGGTCGGTCAGTCGGTTGGTCGGTCAGATGGTTGGCTGGTTGGTTGGTTGGTTAGTTAGCTGGTTCGTTGATTGGTTTGTTAATCAATTAGTCAGTCAGTCAGTCAATCAGTCAGTCAATCAGTCAGTCATTTGGTTGGCTGGTTGCTTGCTTGCTTGCTTGCTTGCTTGCTTGCTTGCTTGCTTGCTTGGTTCGTTGGTTGGTTGGTTCGTTCGTTGGTCAATCAGTATTTAGTTAATTAGTTGGTTGGTTAGTTAGTTGGTTAGTTAGTTAGTTAGTTAGTTAGTTAGTTAGTTAGTTAGTTAGTTAGTTAGTTAGTTAGTTAGTTAGTTAGTTGGTTGGTTGGTTGGTTGGTTAGTTGGTTAGTTAGTTAGTTACTTAGTTAGTTAGTTAGTTAGTTAGTTAGTTAGTCAGTTCGTTCGTTCATTAGTTGGTTGGTTGATTGGTTGGTTGGTTGGTTGGTTGGTTGGTTGGTTGATTGGTTGATTGGTTGGTTTGTTGGTTGGTTGGTTGGCTGGCTGGTTGGTTGGTTGGCTGACTGGTTGGTTGGTTGGCTGACTGGTTGGTTGGCTGGCTGGTTGGTTGGTTGGTTAGTTAGATAGTTAGTCATCAATCACCGTCATCCTCTAAGCTACAGGTCGTAACTTTAAAAACTGTAAGTTTATTGTCTCAGGGCTGTTTATGTATCCATGTAGTTACTTATGTTATTTATTCATTCATTTATTCACAAACGAGACAGTCTTGATGGAGGCAGACACAAGAAGATCATTGATAAGGAAGATTAGGAAAAGACAGGCAACATCTATAGGCCTTTTTCTGAGGAAAGGGGAATTAGAGCACCTGGTTACAACGGGAAAGCTGGAGGGAAAGAGAGCACCAGGTAGACCTAGGGAAAAGATACTAGACGGACTTGCAGAGTGGC
>JAPXFY010000022.1:1964855-1969855 GCA_030674185.1 Monoplex corrugatus | reverse complement strand
AAGTAGACAGGTGATGTGTGTGAACTGTTGAAGTAGACAGGTGATGTGTATGAACTGTTGAAGTAGACAGGAGATGTGTAGTGAACTGTTGAACTAGACAGGAGATGTGTGTATGAACTGTTGAACTAGACAGGATGTAATGTTAGGTGTGTATGAACTGTTGAATAGACAGGTGATGTGTGTGAACTGTTGAAGTAGACAGGTGATGTGTGTGAACTGTTGAAGTAGACAGGGATGTGTATGAACTGTTGAAGTAGACAGGAGATGTGTATGAACTGTTGAAGTAGACAGGGATGTGTATGAACTGTTGAACTAGACAGGAGATGTGTTGAACTGTTGAACTAGACAGGAGATGTGTATGAACTGTTGAAGTAGACAGGGATGTGTATGAACTGTTGAAGTAGACAGGAGATGTGTGATGAACTGTTGAAGTAGACAGGAGATGTGTATGAACTGTTGAAGTAGACAGGAGATGTGTGTGAACTGTTGAAGTAGACAGGAGATGTGTTGAACTGTTGAAGTAGACAGGAGATGTGTGAACTGTTGAAGTAGACAGGAGATGTGTTGAACTGTTGAAGTAGACAGGAGATGTGTGTGAACTGTTGAACTAGACAGGAGATGTGTATGAACTGTTGAACTAGACAGGAGATGTGTATGAACTGTTGAACTAGACAGGTGATGTGTGTGAACTGTTGAAGCTAGACAGGAGATGTGTGTGAACTGTTGAAGTAGACAGGAGATGTGTGTGAACTGTTGAAGTAGACAGGGAGATGTGTGTGAACTGTTGAAGTAGACAGGAGATGTGTATGAACTGTTGAACTAGACAGGAGATGTGTGTGAACTGTTGAAGTAGACAGGAGATGTGTGTGAACTGTTGAAGTAGACAGGAGATGTGTATGAACTGTTGAAGTAGACAGGATGATGTGTATGAACTGTTGAAGTAGACAGGAGATGTGTTGAACTGTTGAACGTAGACAGGAGATGTGTGTGAACTGTTGAAGTAGACAGGAGATGTGTGATGAACTGTTGAAGTAGACAGGAGATGTGTATGAACTGTTGAAGTAGACAGGAGATGTGTATGAACTGTTGAAGTAGACAGGTGATGTGTGTGAACTGTTGAACGTAGACAGGTGATGTGTGTTGAACTGTTGAATAGACAGGGATGTGTGTGAACTGTTGAAGTAGACAGGAGTGTGTTGAACTGTTGAAGTAGACAGGAGATGTGTAGTGAACTGTTGAAGTAGACAGGTGATGTGTGTGAACTGTTGAACTAGACAGGAGATGTGTAGTGAACTGTTGAATAGACAGGTGATGTGTTGAACTGTTGAACTAGACAGGAGATGTGTGTGAACTGTTGAAGTAGACAGGGAATGTGTTGAACTGTTGAACTAGACAGGTGATGTGTGGAACTGTTGAAGTAGACAGGATGATGTGTATGAACTGTTGAACTAGACAGGTGATGTGTATGAACTGTTGAACTAGACAGGAGATGTGTGTGAACTGTTGAAGTAGACAGTGATGTGTATGAACTGTTGAACTAGACAGGAGATGTGTATGAACTGTTGAAGTAGACAGGTGATGTGTAGTGAACTGTTGAAGTAGATAGGAGTGTGTGAACTGTTGAAGTAGACAGGAGATGTGTATGAACTGTTGAAGTAGACAGGTGATGTGTATGAACTGTTGAAGTAGACAGGGATGTGTGTGAACTGTTGAAGTAGACAGGAGATGTGTATGAACTGTTGAAGTAGACAGGAGATGTGTGTGAACTGTTGAAGTAGACAGGGATGTGTATGAACTGTTGAACTAGACAGGATGATGTGTGTGAACTGTTGAAGTAGACAGGTGATGTGTATGAACTGTTGAATAGACAGGAGATGTGTGTGAATGTTGAATAGACAGAGATGTGTATGAACTGTTGAAGCAGACAGGAGATGTGTATGAACTGTTGAACTAGACAGGAGATGTGTTGAACTGTTGAAGTAGACAGGTGATGTGTATGAACTGTTGAACTAGACAGGAGATGTGTATGAACTGTTGAAGTAGACAGGATGATGTGTGTGAACTGTTGAACTAGACAGGAGATGTGTGTGAACTGTTGAACTAGACAGGAGATGTGTGTGAACTGTTGAACTAGACAGGAGATGTGTGTGACTGTTGAATAGACAGGAGATGTGTGTGAACTGTTGAAGTAGACAGGAGATGTGTATGAACTGTTGAACTAGACAGGATGATGTGTATGAACTGTTGAACTAGACAGGGATGTGTGTGAACTGTTGAACTAGACAGGGATGTGTATGAACTGTTGAAGTAGACAGGAGATGTGTTGAACTGTTGAACTAGACAGGTATGTGTGTGAACTGTTGAACTAGACAGGTGATGTGTGTGAACTGTTGAAGTAGACAGGAGATGTTTTGACTGACAGTACATCAGTGAACTACAGGCCACTAACGCTCAACACGTGCAACACATCAATGATTTAAACAGGTCAGATACTGTGTGGTGTCATATCCGATTTCCTGTCTGTCGTCTGTCTGTCTGTCTGTCTGTCTGTCTGCCTATCGTCTGTCTGTTTCGTTGTGTGTGTGTGTGTGTGTGTGTGTGTGTGTGTGTGTGTGTGTGTGTATCTCTTTGAGTGTAAGTGTGTGTGTCTGTCTGTCCGTCTATATCTGAGTGTCCGTGTGTCTGTTTGTTGTCTGTCTGTCTGCTGTCTGTGTGACAGCGTGTAGGTCAGCGCATATGGAATTGTCTGAGTGCGATGATTCATCTTGAAGAAAGTGTAAACGCCAACACTGTTTTCTTTGGTTTTTCTTTTGTGCGTGTGCATTTGCGTGAGTACGCACGCTCATATGTGTGCGCATGTGTGTTGAGTGTGAGCGCGTGTACGTGCGTGGTGTGTGTGTGTGTGTGTGTGTATGTGTGTGTATGTGTGTTTTGTTTGTTGTGTGTATTGTGTGTGTATGTATGTGTGTGTATGGTGGTGTGTGTGTGTGTTGTGTGTGTGTGTGTGTGTGTGTGTGTGTGTGTGTGTGTGTGTGTGTCTAGTTACTACAGATCAATGACAGACGATGGACCAAGGGAATTAAGATGATGGGGATAAGTGGTGTAAGGACACAACAAGCGGTCATATGTTGGGTTACCTATAGATCCGTTGTTTGTTTGTTTGTTCTGTTTGTTTGTTTGTTTGTTTGTTTGGTTTGTTGTTTTTTCTTTCTTTCTTTTCTTTTTTTTCTTTTTTTCTTTTCAAAGATAAATATTGAAAACATATACTAAGTACAACCCCAAAATTTTACCAACACATAGGGTTTATGATTCAGGCTTAAGGTTTGTGCCATGATCATTTTGGATGTTCGCCATCACATGGCATCTGTGACGTTAGTGCATATGGAATTTATTCCGAGCGCGGAGCAAACTTGAAACTGAACATGAAAGTGTACATACTTGGGATTTTTTTCGTACTATGTTACAGCGTGTGCATCAAGAGCTGTGTGAGAAGAGACACAGCGAATATGGACACTCCCCAGGTCAGAACTACACTTAATTTTTATTTCACAACATTTTCTGCCTTAAGGGAAAAAAATTATCGGCATCAGTTTCATAATGTCAGTCTGGTTTCAGACGAGATTATGATCCCTCTCTCTCTCTCTCTCTCTCCTCGTCTCTCTGTCTCTCTCTCTCTCTCTCTGTTTCTCTCTTCTTCTCTCTCTCCCTCTCTCTTCTGTCTGTCTCTCTCTCTCTCTGTTTCCTCTCTCTCTCTCTCTCGTCTCCTCTTCTCTCTGTCTCTCTCTCTCTTCTCTCTCTGTTTCTCTCTCCTCTCTCTCTCCTCTCCTCTCTCTCTGTCTTCTCTCTCTTCCTCCTCTCTCTCTTGTTTCTCTCTCTCTGTCTCTCTCTGGTTTTCTCTCTCTCCTCTGTTCTCTCTCTCTCTCTGTCTCTCCCTCTCTCTTCTGTCTCTCTCTCTCTCTCTCTGTTTCTCTCTCTCTCGTCTCTCTCTTGTTTTCTCTCTCTCTCTCTGTTTTCCTCTCTCTCTCTTTCTCTCTCTCTCTCTCTCTGTCTCTTCTCCTCTCTCTCTGTTCTCTCTCTCTCTCTCTTCTCTTTTCTCTCTCTCTCTCTTGTTCTTCTCTCTCTCTCTCTCCTCTCCTCTCTGTTTCTCTCTCTCTCTCTTTCTCTCTCTCTCTCTCTCTCTGTTTCTCTCTCTTCGTCTCTCTTTTCTCTCTGTCTCTCTCTCTCTCTGTTTCTCTCTCTCTCTCTCTCTGTTTCTCTCTCTCTCTCTCTCTGTTTCTCTCTCTCTCGTTCTCTCTCTCTCTCTCTCTCTGTTTCTCTCTCTCTCTCTCTGTTTCCTCTCTCTCTCTCTCTTGTTTTCTCTCTCTCTCCTCTCTCTGTTTCTCTCTCTCTCTCTTTTTCTCTCTCTCCTCTCTCTCTCTGTTTCTCTTCTCTCTTTCTTCTCTCTCTCTCTGTCTCTCTCTCTCTCTGTTCTCTCTCTGTCTCTCTCTCTCTCTGTTTCTCTCTCTCTCTCTTGTTTCTCTCTCTCTCTCTTCTCTTCTCTCTGTCTCTCTCTCTCCTCTTTTTCTCTCTCTCTCTCTTCTTCTCCTCTCCTCTGTTCTCTCTCCTCGTTCTGTCTCTCTGCTCTCTCTCTCTCTCTTTTTCTTCTCCTCTCTTGTTCTCTGTTCTTCTTGTCTCCTCTCCTCGTCCTTCTGTCTTCTCCTCTGCCTCGTTCTTCTACGTCTCTTGTTGAGTCTCTCACTGGTCCATTGTTCTTATCTGTCCTCCAGCCTCTTTTTTTGAGTGCTTACCAATTCACAGAGGACAGAACACAAAGAAGAATGAGGTTAGGAGGCTGCAGGCACAAAGTCTTGTCTTATCAGGCTCAGCCGAGCAATGAATTGTTAATATTCACAGAGAGAAGAGTTAGAAAAAAAAGAAGAAAGAAGAAGAGGAGGAGGAGGAGGAAAAACAACAACAACAAGAGGAAGAAGAAGGAAGAGAGGAGGAGAGGAGAAAAGCAA
>JAPXFY010000022.1:1944855-1957355 GCA_030674185.1 Monoplex corrugatus | reverse complement strand
GTAGTCTGTTGTTAGACATCAGTGTTGTTTGTCAACAGTCATTGTTGTTCATTGTAGTCTGTTGTTAGACATCAGTGTTGTTTGTCAACAAGTCATTGTTGTTCATTGTAGTCTGTTGTTAGACATCAGTGTGTTGTTTGTCAACAAGTCATTGTTGTTCATTGTAGTCTATTGTTAGACATCAGTGTTGTTTGTCAACAAGTCATTGTTGTTCATTGTAGTCTGTTGTTAGACATCAGTGTTGTTTGTCAACAAGTCATTGTTGTTCATTAGTAGTCTGTTGTTAGACACCAGTGTTGTTTGTCAACAGTCATTGTTGTTCATTGTAGTCTATTGTTAGACACCAGTGTGTTGTTTGTCAACAGTCATTGTTGTTCATTGTAGTCTATTGTTAGACATCAGTGTTGTTTGTCAACAGTCATTGTTGTTCATTGTAGTCTATTGTTAGACATCAGTGTGTTGTTTGTCAACAGTCATTGTTGTTCATTGTAGTCTGTTGTTAGACATCATGTTGTTTGTCAACAGTCATTGTTGTTCATTGTAGTCTGTTGTTAGACATCAGTTTGTTTGTCAACAAGTCATTGTTGTTCATTGTAGTCTATTGTTAGACATCAGTGTGTTGTTTGTCAACAGTCATTGTTGTTTATTGTAGTCTATTGTTAGACATCAGTGTTGTTTGTCAACAGTCATTGTTGTTATTGTAGTCTATTGTTAGACATCAGTGTTGTTTGTCAACAGTCATTGTTGTTATTGTAGTCTGTTGTTAGACATCATGTTGTTTGTCAACAAGTCATTGTTGTTCATTGTAGTCTGTTGTTAGACATCAGTGTTGTTTGTCAACAGTCATTGTTGTTCATTTAGTCTATTGTTAGACATCAGTGTTGTTTGTCAACAGTCATTGTTTTCATTTAGTCTTTGTTAACATCAGTGTTGTTGTCAACAGTCATTGTTGTTATTGTATCTTTGACATCATGTGTTGTTGTCAAATTTGTTAGCATCAGTGTTGTTTGTCAACAGTCATTGTTGTTCATTGTAGTCTTTGTTAGCATCAGTGTTGTTTGTCAACAGTCATTGTTGTTCATTGTAGTCTGTTGTTAGACATCAGTGTTTTGTCAACAGTCATTGTGTTCATTGTAGTCTGTTGTTAGACACAGTGTTTTTGTCAACAGTCATTGTTGTTCATTGTAGTCTTTGTTAGCATCAGTGTTGTTTGTCAACAGTCATTGTTGTTCATTTATCTGTTGTTAGACACAGTGTTGTTGTCAACAGTCATTGTTGTTCATTGTAGTCTTGTTAGACATCAGTGTTTTTGTCAACAGTCATTGTTGTTCATTGTAGTCTATTGTTAGACATCATGTGTTGTTGCAACATCATTGTTGTTATTGTAGTCTGTTGTTAGACATCATTGTAGTCATGTAGTCTGTGTTAGACACCAGTGTTGTTTGTCAACAAGTCATTGTTGTTCATTGTAGTCTGTTGTTAGACATCAGTGTGTTTGTCAACAGTCATTGTTGTTCATTGTAGTCTATGTTAGACATCATGTGTTTTGTCAACAGTCATTGTTGTTCATTGTAGTCTTTGTTAGACACCAGTGTTGTTTGTCAACAGTCATTGTTGTTCATTGTAGTCTGTTGTTAGACACAGTGTTGTTTGTCAACAGTCATTGTTGTTCATTGTAGTCTGTTGTTAGACATCAGTGTGTTGTTTGTCAACAAGTCATTGTTGTTCATTGTAGTCTGTTGTTAGACATCAGTGTGGTTTGTCAACAGTCATTGTTAGACACCAGTGTTGTTTGTCAACAGTCATTGTTAGTTCATTTAGTCGTTTGTTAGATCAAAAGTCATTGTTGTTCATTGTAGTCTATTGTTAGACATCAGTGTGTTGTTTGTCAAAGTCATTGTTGTTCATTGTAGTCTATTGTTAGACACCAGTGTTTGTTTGTCAACAGTCATTGTTGTTCATTGTAGTCTATTGTTAGACATCAGTGTTTTTGTTTGTCAACAGTCATTGTTTTCATTGTAGTCTATTGTTTAGACACCAGTGTGTTGTTTCTCAACAGTCATTGTTGTTCATTGTAGTCTGTTGTTAGACACAGTGTTGTTTGTCAACAGTCATTGATTATCTGAGACATCAGTGTGTTTTTGTCAACAAGTCATTGTTGTTCATTGTAGTCTATTGTTAGACATCAGTGTTGTTTGTCAACAGTCATTGTTGTTCATTGTAGTCTATTGTTAGACATCAGTGTGTTGTTTGTCAACAGTCATTGTTGTTCATTGTAGTCTGTTGTTAGACATCAGTGTGTTGTTTGTCAACAGTCATTGTTGTTTATTGTAGTCTATTGTTAGACATCAGTTGTTGTTTGTCAACAGTCATTGTTTGTTATTGTAGTCTGTTGTTAGACATCAGTGTGTTGTTTGTCAACAAGTCATTGTTGTTCATTGTAGTCTGTTGTTAGACATCAGTGTTGTTTGTCAACAGTCATTGTTGTTCATTGTAGTCTGTTGTTAGACATCAGTGTTGTTTGTCAACAGTCATTGTTGTTCATTGTAGTCTGTTGTTAGACATCAGTGTTGTTTGTCAACAGTCATTGTTGTTCATTGTAGTCTGTTGTTAGACATCAGTGTTGTTTGTCAACACAGTCATCATGTTGTTGTCAATCTGTGTTCATGTGTCTATGAGCATCAGTGTTGTTTGTCAACAGTCATTGTTGTTCATTGTAGTCTGTTGTTAGACATCAGTGTTGTTTGTCAACAGTCATTGTTGTTCATTGTATTCTATTGTTAGACATCAGTGTTGTTTGTCAACAGTCATTGTTGTTCATTGTATCTGTTGTTAGACATCAGTGTTGTTTGTCAACAGTCATTGTTGTTCATTGTAGTCTGTTGTTAGACATCAGTGTTGTTTGTCAACAGTCATTGTTGTTCATTGTAGTCTGTTGTTAGACATCAGTGTTGTTTGTCAACAGTCATTGTTGTTCATTGTAGTCTGTTGTTAGACATCAGTGTGTTGTTTGTCAACAGTCATTGTTGTTCATTGTAGTCTGTTGTTAGACATCAGTGTGTTGTTTGTCAACAGTCATTGTTGTTCATTGTAGTCTGTTGTTAGACACCAGTGTGTTGTTTGTCAACAGTCATTGTTGTTTATTGTAGTCTATTGTTAGACATCAGTGTGTTGTTTGTCAACAGTCATTGTTGTTCATTCTAGTCTATTGTTAGACATCAGTGTTGTTTGTCAACAGTCATTGTTGTTCATTGTAGTCTGTTGTTAGACATCAGTGTGTTGTTTGTCAACAGTCATTGTTGTTCATTGTTGTCTGTTGTTAGACACCAGTGTGTTGTTTGTCAACAGTCATTGTTGTTCATTCTAGTCTATTGTTAGACATCAGTGTTTGTCAACAGTCATTGTTGTTCATTGTAGTCTGTTGTTAGACATCAGTGTGTTGTTTGTCAACAGTCATTGTTGTTCATTCTAGTCTATTGTTAGACATCAGTGTGTTGTTTGTCAACAGTCATTGTTGTTCATTGTAGTCTGTTGTTAGACATCAGTGTGTTGTTTGTCAACAGTCATTGTTGTTCATTGTAGTCTGTTGTTAGACATCAGTGTGTTGTTTGTCAACAGTCATTGTTGTTCATTGTAGTCTATCGTTAGACATCAGTGTGTTGTTTGTCAACAGTCATTGTTGTTCATTGTAGTCTGTTGTTAGACATCAGTGTGTTGTTTGTCAACAGTCATTGTTGTTCATTGTAGTCTATTGTTAGACATCAGTGTTGTTTGTCAACAGTCATTGTTGTTCATTGTAGTCTGTTGTTAGACATCAGTGTGTTGTTTGTCAACAGTCATTGTTGTTCATTGTAGTCTGTTGTTAGACATTAGTGTGATTTGTCAACAAGTCTATTGTTAGACATCAGTGTGGTTTGTCAACAAGTCTATTGTTAGACACCAGTGTGGTTTGTCAACAAGTCTATTGTTAGACACCAGTGTGGTTTGTCAACAAGTCATTGTTGTTCAGTTCCTCAGTAACTCTGCCTATAGTCGTCCTTTTCACACAACAGCAAGGAACTTCTGCACACTCCAACAGTTTCTGTAAGATCAGAAAATAACTTAACTTGTTTACCTCCTATCATGTCGTTGGCGTATATGGTGGCAACGAACGTTCTTCACTGCTGTCTGTTCTGGGCCAGCCTGTGCATAATGTCCCAGATGTGAATGAGGTCTCCTTCCTATTGCTGTCGCCACATGTTCTTGGGTATTCTCCTTCGTTTTCCTTCTGGTGTCCAGTGAAGGCAGTCCTGGTGGTGTTGTCCTGCTGTCTTCCTTCTGGTGTCCAGTGAAGGGCAGTCCTGGTGATGTTGTCCTGCTGTCTTCCTTCTGGTATCCAGTGAAAGGCAGTCCGGGTGATGTTGTCCTGCTGTCTTCCTTCTGGTGTCCAGTGAAGGGCAGTCCTGGTGATGTTGCCCTGCTGTCTTCCTTCTGGTGTCCATTGAAGGGCAGTCCTGGTGATGCTGTCCTGCTGTCTACGCATGATGTGATCAGTCCATCTCTATCGTCTTTTCATGACGATGATGTCCATCTCTCTTGCCTGCATGGATCAATTAGTTGTTGGTTGGAGACGGTGTTGGGCTGTAGATTGGCATGATTCTTGTGAACGTTGACAGCAGGGTGACTTTGCTTTCTGTCATACTGCAGTATTGTGAACATAAACCAGAGTGGACAGGACACAGCTTTGGTACAGCCACAGCTTGGTGTTGATGTTGTACTTTGGGGAACTCTTCACGTTGTTCAGCATTCGGAAGATGTTTCTGGCTTTGGTGACACAGCTCTTGGTGTCACTGTCTGCTCCTGTGTTGTGTTTGCCGCTTATGTAGGTGAACCGTTCAGTGTGGGTAGGTCTGTCCCGTCTGTTTGGGTTGGTGGAAAATATGGGATGTTCAGTGTGGGTAGGTCTGTCCCGTCTGTTTGGGTTGGTGGAAAATGTGGGATGTTGAGTGTGGGTAGGTCTGTCCCGTCTGTTTGGGTTGGTGGAAAATGTGGGATGTTCAGTGTGGGTAGGTCTGTCCCGTCTGTTTGGGTTGGTGAAAAATGTGGGATGTTCAGTGTTATCACCTCTGGTTTTGTCTGGCTGGTCTTCAGGCTGCTTGTTGTCCTAGGCAGGTGTTTGTAGTGTTGGTACAGGATGTTTTGTCCTGTGTGTGTTGGTACAGGATGTTTTGTCCTGTGTGTGTTGGTACAGGATGTTTTGTCCTGTGTGTGTTGGTACAGGATGTTTTGTCCTGTGTGTGTTGGTACAGGTTATGTTTTGTCCGTGTGTGTGTGTTGGTACAGGATGTTTTGTCCTGTGTGTGTTGGTACAGGATGTTTTGTCCTGTGTGTGTTGGTACAGGATGTTTTGTCCTGTGTGTGTTGGTACAGGATGTTTTGTCCTGTGTGTGTGTTGGTACAGGATGTTTTGTCCTGTGTGTGTGTTGGTACAGGATGTTTTGTCCTGTGTGTGTTGGTACAGGATGTTTTGTCCTGTGTGTGTTGGTACAGGATGTTTTTGTCCTGTGTGTGTTGGTACAGGATGTTTTGTCCTGTGTGTGTGTTGGTACAGGATGTTTTGTCCTGTGTGTGTTGGTACAGGATGTTTTGTCCTGTGTGTGTTGGTACAGGATGTTTTGTCCTGTGTGTGTTGGTACAGGATGTTTTGTCCTGTGTGTGTTGGTACAGGATGTTTTGTCCTGTGTGTGTTGGTACAGGATGTTTTGTCCTGTGTGTTGGTACAGGATGTTTTGTCCTGTGTGTGTTGGTACAGGATGTTTTGTCCTGTGTGTGTGTTGGTACAGGATGTTTTGTCCTGTGTGTGTTGGTACAGGATGTTTTGTCCTGTGTGTTGGTACAGGATGTTTTGTCCTGTGTGTGTTGGTACAGGATGTTTTGTCCTGTGTGTTGGTACAGGATGTTTTGTCCTGTGTGTGTTGGTACAGGAGTTTTGTCCTGTGTGTGTTGGTACAGGACGTTTTGTCCTGTGTGTGTTGGTACAGGACGTTTTGTCCTGTGTGTGTTGGTACAGGATGTTTTGTCCTGTGTGTGTGTTGGTACAGGATGTTTTGTCCTGTGTGTGTTGGTACAGGATGTTTTGTCCTGTGTGTGTGTTGGTACAGGATGTTTTGTCCTGTGTGTGTTGGTACAGGATGTTTTGTCCTGTGTGTGTGTGGTACAGGATGTTTTGTCCTGTGTGTGTTGGTACAGGATGTTTTGTCCTGTGTGTGTTGGTACAGGATGTTTTGTCCTGTGTGTGTGTTGGTACAGGATGTTTTGTCCTGTGTGTGTTGGTACAGGAGTTTTTGTCCTGTGTGTGTTGGTACAGGATGTTTTGTCCTGTGTGTGTTGGTACAGGATGTTTTGTCCTGTGTGTGTTGGTACAGGATGTTTTGTCCTGTGTGTGTTGGTACAGGAGTTTTGTCCTGTGTGTGTTGGTACAGGATGTTTTGTCCTGTGTGGTTGGTACAGGATGTTTTGTCCTGTGTGTGTTGGTACAGGATGTTTTGTCCTGTGTGTGTTGGTACAGGATGTTTTGTCCTGTGTGTGTTGGTACAGGATGTTTTGTCCTGTGTGTGTTGGTACAGGATGTTTTGTCCTGTGTGTGTTGTACAGGATGTTTGTCCTGTGGTGTTGGTACAGGATGTTTTGTCCTGTGTGTGTTGGTACAGGATGTTTTGTCCTGTGTGTGTTGGTACAGGATGTTTTGTCCTGTGTGTTGGTACAGGATGTTTTGTCCTGTGTGTGTTGGTACAGGATGTTTGTCCTGTGTGTGTTGGTACAGGATGTTTTGTCCTGTGTGTGTTGGTACAGGATGTTTTGTCCTGTGTGTGTTGGTACAGGATGTGTTTGTCCTGTGTGTGTTGGTACAGGATGTGTTGTCCTGTGTGTGTTGGTACAGGTTGTTTTGTGTACACTTGTGTGTGTTGGTACAGGATGTTTTGTTCTGTGTGTGTTGGTACAGGATGTTTTGTCCTGTGTGTGTTGGTACAGGACGTTTTCTCCTGTGTGTTTGGTACAGATGTTTTGTCCTGTGTGTGTTGGTACAGGACGTTTTCTCCTGTGTGTGTTGGTCTGTAGAGTCAAGATCTTCTCTTCCAGTGTTGAAAAGATTCCATCTGATGTCTGCTGGTTGGTGCTCTGTCGTTCGTGTCATCAACCAATCTGTGGCCATGTTGAAGAACAAAATAGGAAACACTAAATACTTTGTACATGTATTATGCTAATATATTGTTGACGATTTTGTATATTTACATATGCTTACATACTGAAAATGAAATAGCCACAGAAACGGAGGGGGTGGGGGGGTGGGGACAAAACAAACCAAACCAAAACAAAAAAAAAAACAACACAAGACGAAGATTAAATCAAGCGCAGTGCATGTACTTTCAGATCGTTTTAATTTAAACCTTTTTATACAATATGCTGATATGCAGTACTGGTAAGTTTTCAGATAATTAGAGGTTTACTCCATGAGAAGTTGGCCTCCATCAGTCCCTGCGGAATATAGGGTTGTACACCTCGATGGTTGTCACCAGGACACAGGCCATAGTGATATGGAGAACCTGTTGTTGTCCATACAGCAGTATAGATGTCACCTGGCCATAGTGATATGGAGAACCTGTTGTTGTCCATACAGCAGGATCACCTGCATAGTGATATGAGAAACTGTTGTCCATACAGCATAGATGTCACCGGCCATAGTGATATGGAAACCTGTTGTTGTCCATACAGCAGTATAGATGTCACCAGGCCATAGTGATATGGAGAACCTGTTGTTGTCCATACAGCAGTATAGATGTCACCAGGACACACTGGCCATAGTGATATGGAGAACCTGTTGTTGTCCATACAGCAGTATAGATGTCACCAGACCATGGCCATAGTGATATGGAGAACCTGTTGTTGTCCATACAGCAGTATAGATGTCACCTGGCCATAGTGATATGGAGAACCTGTTGTTGTCCATACAGCAGTAAGATGTCACCAGGACACAGACCTGGCCATAGTGATATGGAGAACCTGTTGTTGTCCATACAGCAGTATAGATGTCACCAGGACACAGGACCCATAGTGATATGGAGAACCTGTTGTTGTCCATACAGCAGTATAGATGTCACCTGGCCATAGTGATATGGAGAACCTGTTGTTGTCCATACAGCAGTATAGATGTCTCCTGGTCATAGTGATATGGAGAACCTGTTGTTGTCCATACAGCAGTATAGATGTCACCTGGCCATAGTGATATGGAGAACCTGTTGTTGTCCATACAGCAGTATAGATGTCACCTGGCCAGAGTGATATGGAGAACCTGTTGTTGTCCATACAGCAGTATAGATGTCCAGACACAGACCTGCCATAGTGATATGGAGAACCTGTTGTTGTCCATACAGCAGTATAGATGTCTCCAGGACACAGACCTGGCCATAGTGATATGGAGAACCTGTTGTTGTCCATACAGCAGTATAGATGTCCCAGGACACAGACCGGCCATAGTGATATGGAGAACCTGTTGTTGTCCATACAGCAGTATAGATGTCTCCAGGACACAGACCTGGCCATAGTGATATGGAGAACCTGTTGTTGTCCATACAGCAGTATAGATGTCACCAGGACACAGACCTGGCCATAGTGATATGGAGAACCTGTTGTTGTCCATACAGCAGTATAGATGTCTCCAGGACACAGACCTGGCCATAGTGATATGGAGAACCTGTTGTTGTCCATACAGCAGTATAGATGTCACCAGGACACAGACCTGGCCATAGTGATATGGAGAACCTGTTGTTGTCCATACAGCAGTATAGATGTCACCAGGACACAGACCTGGCCATAGTGATATGGAGAACCTGTTGTTGTCCATACAGCAGTATAGATGTCACCAGACACGGCCATAGTGATATGGAGAACCTGTTGTTGTCCATACAGCAGTATAGATGTCACCATGGCCGCCATAGTGATATGGAGAACCTGTTGTTGTCCATACAGCAGTATAGATGTCACCAGGACACAGGCCATAGTGATATGGAGAACCTGTTGTTGTCCATACAGCAGTATAGATGTCCAGCCAGGCCATAGTGATATGGAGAACCTGTTGTTGTCCATACAGCAGTATAGATGTCACCAGGACACAGGCCATAGTGATATGGAGAACCTGTTGTTGTCCATACAGCAGTATAGATGTCACCTAGAACAGGCCATAGTGATATGGAGAACCTGTTGTTGTCCATACAGCAGTATAGATGTCACCAGGACACAGGCCATAGTGATATGGAGAACCTGTTGTTGTCCATACAGCAGTATAGATGTCACCTGGCCATAGTGATATGGAGAACCTGTTGTTGTCCATACAGCAGTATAGATGTCTCCAGACACGCCATAGTGATATGGAGAACCTGTTTTGTCCATACAGCAGTATAGATGTCTCCAGGACACAGACCTGGCCATAGTGATATGGAGAACCTGTTGTTGTCCATACAGCAGTATAGATGTCTCCAGGACACAGACCTGGCCATAGTGATATGGAGAACCTGTTGTTGTCCATACAGCAGTATAGATGTCTCCAGGACACAGCCCATAGTGATATGGAGAACCTGTTGTTGTCCATACAGCAGTATAGATGTCACCAGGACACAGGCCATAGTGATATGGAGAACCTGTTGTTGTCCATACAGCAGTATAGATGTCTCAGGACACAGGCCATAGTGATATGGAGAAATTGTCTGTCCCATACAGCAGTATAATATGTCACCTGACCACGTTACTGTGCCATAGTGAATATGGAGAACCTTTTGTTGTCCATACAGCAGTAATAATGTTCCAGGACACAGACCTAGTGAATGAAACCTTTGTTGTCATAAATGCAAAGATGTCTCCAGGACACATGACCATATGATTGGAACCTTATGTGTTGTCATAAGAGTAAGATTCTCAGGACACAGACCTCCTGTTATGGGAACTTTGTTATGTCAACACATGACCATCTTATCTGTGACTTAGTTGGAGCATAAACGAACCTAGATATAATATTGCACGCTGACCCTTTATGTGTGCATTAATATGCACACTGACCCTTTAATGTGTGTATTTGATAAAATATGCACGCTGACCCTTTATGTGTGTATTAATATGCACACTGACCCTTATGTGTGTATTTGATAAAATATGCACGCTGACCCTTTATTGTGTGATTAATATGTACACTGACCCTTTATGTGTGTATTTGATAAAATATGCACGCTGACCCTTTATGTGTGTTTGATAAAATATGCACGCTGACCCTTTATGTGTGTATTTGATAAAATATGTACACTGACCCTTTATGTGTGTATTTGATAAAAATGTCACACTGACCCTTTATGTGTGTATTGATAAAATATGTACACTGACCCTTTATGGTGATTTGATAAAATATGCACTGACCCTTTAGTGTCATTGTATAACCTACCTTTATGTGTGTTTTGATAAAATATGTACACTGACCCTTTATGTGTGTATTGATAAATATGTACACTGACCCTTTATGTGTGTATTTGATAAAATATGTACACTGACCCTTTATGTGTGTATTTGATAAATATGTACACTGACCCTTTATGTGTGTATTAATATGCACCTGACCCTTTATGTGTGTATTTGATAAAATAGTACACTGACCCTTTATGTGTGTGTTTGATAAAATATGCACGCTGACCCTTTATGTGTGTTTGATAAAATATGCACACTGACCCTTTATGTGTGTTTTGATAAAATATGCACGACTGACCCTTTATGTGTGATATTTGATAAAATATGTACACTGACCCTTTATGTGTGTATTTGATAAAATATGTACACTGACCCTTTATGTGTGTATTTGATAAAATATGACACTGACCCTTTATGTGTGTATTGATAAAATATGCACGTGACCCTTTATGTGTGTATTTGATAAAATATGTACACTGACCCTTATGTGTGTATGATAAAATATGCACGCTGACCCTTTATGTGTGTATTGATAAAATATGCACACTGACCCTTTATGTGTGTATTTGATAAAATATGCACACTGACCCTTTATGTGTGTATAATATGCACACTGACCCTTTAGTGTGTTAATGCACTGACTTATGTGGTATTTGATAAAATATGTACACTGACCCTTATGTGTGTATTTGATAAAATATGCACACTGACCCTTTATGTGTGTATTTGATAAAATATGACACTGACCCTTTATGTGTGTATTAAATAGCACCTGACCCTTTATGTTTGTCAGTTGATAAAATATGTACACTGACCCTTTATGTGTTATATAATATGCACACTGACCCTTTATGTGTGTATTGAATATCATACTATGATAAAGCACTGACCCTTTATGTGTGTATTAAAATATGCACACTGACCCTTTATGTGTGTATTATAATAATGCACACTGACCCTTTATGTGTGTATTTGATTAAATATGTATACTGACCCTTTATGTGTGTATTTGATAAAATATGACCTGACCCTTTATGTGTGTATTAATATGACACTGACCCTTTATGTGTTATAATATGACACTGACCCTTTATGTGTGTATTGATAATATGCACACTGACCCTTTATGTGTGTAATATGCACTGACTTATGTGTATATAATATGTACACTGACCCTTTATGTGTGTATTTGATAAAATATGTACACTGACCCTTTATGTTATTAATAGACCACTAATTGTTATATAGACACTGACCCTTTATGTGTGTATTTAGATAAATATATGCACACTGACCCTTAGTGTGTATTTGATAAAATAACACTGACCCTTTATGTGTGTATTTGATAAAATATGTACACTGACCCTTTATGTGTGTAGTATGATAAAATATGACACTGACCCTTTATTGTCTATGCAATGACCTGTATTGATAAAATATCGTCATGACCTTTATGTATTTGATAATATGACACTGACCCTTTATGTGTGTATTTGAAAAATATGACACTGACCCTTTATGTGTTTGATAAATATGACACTGACCCTTTATGTGTGTATTTGATAAAAAATATGTACACTGACCCTTTATGTGTGTATTTGATAAAATATGTACACTGACCCTTTATGTGTGTATTTGATAAAATATGACACTGACCCTTTATGTGTGTATTTGATAAAATATGTACGACTGACCCTTTATGTGTGTGTTTATAAATAGACACTGACCCTTTATGTGTTGTATTGATAAATATGTACCTGACCCTTAATGTGTATATTGATAAAAAGCACACTGACCCTTTATGTGTGTATTTGATAAAATATGTACACTGACCCTTTATGTGTGTATTAATATAATGACACTGACCCTTAATGTTGTATTGAATATGCACACTGACCCTTTATGTGTGTATTTGATAAAATATGTACACTGACCCTTTATGTGTGTATTTGATAAAATATGCACCTGACCCTTTATGTGTGTATTTTGATAAAATATGTACACTGACCCTTTAT
>JAPXFY010000022.1:1937355-1939855 GCA_030674185.1 Monoplex corrugatus | reverse complement strand
CCTCACCAACACCCTCACCAATAACCAGTCATCAGACTCATCCAGCACACAGCTCAACCATAACACCATCAACACCTCAGCATATCTCATTTCCCTAGAGCCAAAAATGCACTTAATCCATATAATACCTAGTTATCAATCTGAAGAGAGCCATTTCACGTCTAAAGCATGAATATTAATAGCAGGCCTGTGTACATTGTATCAAAGACGAGACAGACGTGCACAAAGACAACGCGAGTGAAAACAGGCCGTGGGACCAGCAAACACGACGAAGTCGTGGCATGGGAGATAATTCCTGATATTCGGCCTTGCGTAGATGCAGTTATTTCCCATGGAAACGTACACCTGTGTTCTCGACTTTGGTTTCTTCATTTTTATAGTAAAAATCTTCAGATACTTAAAATGTCGTTCTTTCATAACGGTAATAACAAGCAAGATATATTTTTTTGTTAATATCACTCACTGCAAGAAAAATAAACAGAGTAAAAATTCTATACAAAATTTCAAAAACACCGCTATTTTTTTTAAGGTGAAATTTTATATGTAGATTTATAACACTTGGCGTTAAGCAGTCGGGTTTCTTTTCAACATACGTGAAAATCTTTCGCCTTTTACTGAAGATTTCCGTGGAGAGGAACAAAGTTGACTAGGCAAACTGTGTAATCTACACACAATTTTTCTGACCCTTTTCATAAGGGTAAATGATAAAATGGAAAAGACCTGCCCATAACATTACGCCAGCATCTTGACCAACAACCAGTCATCAGTGTTATCTAGCACACACCCTCACCAGCAACCAGCCATCACTCTCATACAACACACATTTCCACAGCAACATTAGCAACACCCTCACCAACAACCAGTCAGCAGACTCATCCAGCACACAGCTCAACCATAACACCATCAACACCTCAGCAACACCAAGTTCACCATCCAGCCATCATACTCCATCAACGCAAAGCCACATAGCAGCATCACTCTGAAAAACGTCCCACACATTTCAGGGGACACAACTGCTACAATTGTCAGTGAAAACCAAGACGGCCTCGAGCATGCAGTTGCTTCCCTTAACAACCAGTAGTAATGATAATAGAAAACATTCATGACACCGTCAGATTTCTCTCACCACAGACTGATGTCAAAGAACAATGACATCTTTTCTCAATCAAAGCGGCCGCCATCGTTCAACCAAACAGGAATCACAAATACACACAAAAAGAACAGAAAATCACAAGGTGTATTTGATATAACACAACAAGACAGGTCCAATTTTAAAGCTACATGCACTTTGTGAAGTGTATGCAAAAGACAGTAAATGCACAACGCTAGAAAAACAGCGTCTGTCTATTTTGTTTTTTTGTTTTTTTTTACAATAGATAGGCATTGTTATAGTACTTAGGTGTATTCCTGGTTCCTTTGTACATGTTTTTCCCTCAATGACGTAAGTTCAGAGAGGATAATGACACTGTTCTGTGTCTGTCTGTTTATGAAAAAGGTGGTGACGTCACCATCACAGAGGATAATGACACTGTTCTGTGTCTGTTTATGAAAAAGGTGGTGACGTCACCATCACAGAGGATAATGACACTGTTCTGTGTCTGTTTATGAAAAAGGCAGTGACGTCACCATCACAGAGGATAATGACACTGTTCTGTGTCTGTCTGTTTATGAAAAAGGCGGTGACGTCATCATCACAGAGGATAATGACACTGTTCTGTGTCTGTCTGTTTATGAAAAAGGCAGTGACGTCACCATCACAGAGGATAATGACACTGTTCTGTGTCTGTCTGTTTATGAAAAAGGCAGTGACGTCATCATCACAGAGGATAATGACACTGTTCTGTGTCTGTCTGTTTATGAAAAAGGCGGTGACGTCATCATCACAGAGGATAATGACACTGTTCTGTGTCTGTCTGTTTATGAAAAAGGTGGTGACGTCACCATCACAGAGGATAATGACACTGTTCTGTGTCTGTCTGTTTAAAACAGAAGCTATCCTCATTGGCACCCGTCAGAAACTTTCTCAGCTGCCTCCTCTTTCTCTCCCATTATGTAACACATCAGTCCCAATTTCTGATTCAGCTAAAAACCTTGGTGTCTGCATTGACTCTACCCTCTCCATGAACAACTTTGTTACTCAAACTGCCAGATCCTGCTACTATCATCTCCATCGTATAAGGCTGATCAGGAAGTATCTCTCTGTCGAAACAACTGCAAAACTCGTTCTCTCCTTCATAATGTCTCGCATTGACTATTGCAATTCACTCCTGTCTGGTCTTCCTGCCTCCACCATTCACATCCTACAGCGCATTCAAAACAATGCTGTACGCCTTGTACTCAAAAAGAAAAAAGCTGACCACATATCTCCTCTCCTGGCACAACTTCACTGGCTCCCTGTATCAAAGCGCATACAGTACAAACTAGACACCATGTGCTACAAAAGCCTCAATAACGCAGCCCCCGATTACCTGTCAAGCCTACTTGAGATCTATCTTCCCTC
>JAPXFY010000022.1:1927355-1934855 GCA_030674185.1 Monoplex corrugatus | reverse complement strand
TAATGCCCCAGCCCCCAGTGGTCTGTTTTGTTGTTGTTGTTTTTTCTTTCCTTTTTTGCTTTTATTTTGCCATACTTTTTTTTTTTTTTTTTTTTTTGTCTTCTTCAAACGTATCTGCTTTATTTTATATAATAGACCACACAATTTGTTGTGTCCAGTAAAAAGTGTAAGTTGTGTGTTTGTCTTTCGGTCTGATTTTTTTTAGTAGTTTCAGTTTTTACGTCGGCACCCACCTCAGGTGATATGGCCGACGGGGATAACCATCCCAGGGAAGTCTGTTTCTACCATAGACCTCTAAAATGAGCGAGGTGTGCCGCTGGCAGTAAATAGAATAAGCGAACCGTAATTACTATCTGGCAGTCGAGTCGTCCTATTTCTGTTAATGGTGTTGTATTACTGTCAGCTGATGTACAGACATAGAATGTACAGACATAGAATGTATAGACATAGAATGTACAGACATAGAATGTATAGACATAGAATGTACAGACATAGAATGTACAGACATAGAATGTATAGACAGAATGTATAGACATAGAATGTACAGACATAGAATGTACAGACATAGAATGTATAGACATAGAATGTACAGACATAGAATGTACAGACATAGAATGTATACACATAGAATGTACAGACATAGAATGTACAGACATAGAATGTATAGACATAGAATGTACAGACATAGAATGGATAGACATAGAATGTATAGACATAGAATGTACAGACATAGAATGTACAGACATAGAATGTATAGACATAGAATGTACAGACATAGAATGTATAGACATAGAATGTACAGACATAGAATGTACAGACATAGAATGTAAGACATAGAATGTAAGACATAGAATGTACAGACATAGAATGTATAGACATAGAATGTACAGACATAGAATGTATAGACATAGAATGTAAGACATAGAATGTACAGACATAGAATGTACAGACATAGAATGTACAGACATAGAATGTACAGACATAGAATGTACAGACATAGAATGTACAGACATAGAATGTACAGACATAGAATGTATAGACATAGAATGTACAGACATAGAATTATAGACATAGAATGTACAGACATAGAATGTACAGACATAGAATGTACAGACATAGAATGTATAGACATGAATACATGAATGTATAGACATAGAATGTACAGACATAGAATGTACAGACATAGAATGTATAGACATAGAATGTATAACATAGAATGTACAGACATAGAATGTATAGACATAGAATGTACAGACATAGAATGTATAGACATAGAATGTACAGACATAGAATGTACAGACATAGAATGTACAGACATAGAATGTACAGACATAGAATGTACAGACATAGAATGTACAACATAGAATGTACAGACTAGATGTAGAATAAGTAAGACATAGAATGTAAGACATAGAATGTACAGACATAGAATGTACAGACATAGAATGTACAGACATAGAATGTACAGACATAGAATGTACAGACATAGAATGTACAGACATAGAATGTATAGACATAGAATGTACAGACTAGAATGTACAGACATAGAATGTACAGACATAGAATTACAGACATAGAATGTACAGACTATAGAATGTACAGACATAGAATGTAAGACATAGAATGTACAGACATAGAATGTACAGACATAGAATGTACAGACATAGAATGTACAGACAAATAAAGAATGTATAGACATAGAATGTACAGACATTAGAATGTACAGACATAGAATAATGAATGTACAGAATAGAATGTAACTGAATGTAAACATAGAATGTACAGACATAGAATGTATAGACATAGAATGTCAGACATAGAATGTACAGACATAAATGTAAGACAAGAATGACAAAGAATGTAAACATAGAATGTATAGACATAGAATGTATAGACATAGAATGTTCAGACATAGAATGTACAGACATAGAATGTACAGACATAGAATGTAACAGAATTAGACATGTGACAGACATAGAGTAAATGATTATAGACATAGAATGTACAGACATAAATGTACAGACATAGAATGTACAGACATAGAATGTAAGACATAGAATGTACAGAATAGAATGTACAGACATAGAATGTACAGACATAGAATGTACTAGACATAGAATGTAGACATAGAATGTATAGACATAGAATGTATAGACATAGAATGTACAGACATAGAAAAAATAGAATGTAAGACATAGAATGTACAGACATAGAATGTACAGACATAGAATGTACAGACATAGAATGTACAGACATAGAATTATGTATAGACATAGAATGTACAGACATAGAATGTAAGACATAGAATGTACAGACATAGAATGTATAGACATAGAATGTACAGACATAGAATGTAAACATAGAATGTATAGACATAGAATGTACAGACATAGAATGTAAGACATAGAATGTATAGACATAGAATGTACAGACATAGAATGTACAGACATAGAATGTACCTAATGATAGAATAAATGTATAGACATAGAATGTACAGACATAGAATGTACAGACATAGAATGTATAGACATAGAATGTAAGCATAGATACAGACATAGAATGTACAGACATAGAATGTACAGACATAGAATGTACAGACATAGAATGTACAGACATAGAATGTTACATAGAATGTACAGACATAGAATGTACAGACATAGAATGTAAGACATAGAATGTACAGACATAGAATGTATAATGTACATAGACATGGTACAGACATAGAATGTATAGACATAGAATGTATAGACATAGAATGTACAGACATAGAATGTACAGACATAGAATGTAAGACAATAGAATGTACAGACATAAATGTAAGACATAGAATGTATAGACATAGAATGTAGCATGAATGTAAACATAGAATGTACAGACATAGAATGTACAGACATAGAATGTAAGACATAGAATGTATAGACTAGATTAGAATATGTAAGACATAGAATGTACAGACATAGAATTGTATAGAATAGAATGTACAGACATAGAATGTACAGACATAGAATGTAAGACATAGAATGTATAGACATAGAATGTATACAAGACATTAGAATGTAACATAGATGTACAGACTAGAATGTAAGACATAGATTATGTAAGACATAGAATGTACAGACATAGAATGTATAGACATAGAATGTAAGAATAGAATGTACAGACTAGAATGTAAGCATAGAATGTATAGACATAGAATGTACAGACATAGAATGTATAGACATAGAATGTACAGACATAGAATGTATAGACATAGAATGTATAGACATGAATTACAGACATAGAATGTATCAGACATAGAATGTACAGACATAGAATGTATTAACATAGACATAGAATGTACATGAATAGACATAGAATGTACAGACATAGAATGTACAGACATAGAATGTACAGACATAGAATGTACAGACATAGAATGTAAGACATAGAATGTACAGACATAGAATGTATCAGACATAGAATGTATAGACATAGAATGTACAGACATAGAATGTATAGACATAGAATGTATAGACATAGAATGTAAGACATAGATGTATAGACATAGAATGTACAGACATAGAATGTACAGACATAGAATGTAAGACATAGAATGTATAGACATAGAATGTACAGACATAGAATGTACAGACATAGAATGTAAGACATAGAATGTATAGACATAGAATGTACAGACATAGAATGTATAGACATAGAATGTATAGACTAGCTATAGAATGTACAGACATAGAATGTATAGACATAGAATGTACAGACATAGAATGTATAGACATAGAATGTATAGACATAGAATGTACAGACATAGAATGTACAGACATAGAATGTACAGACATAGAATGTACAGACATAGAATGTATAGACATAGAATGTACAGACATAGAATGTATAGACATAGAATGTATAGACATAGTGTATAGACATAGAATGTACAGACATAGAATGTATAGACATAGAATTATAGACATAGAATGTACAGACATAGAATGTACAGACATAGAATGTATAGACATAGAGTGTATAGACATAGAATGTACAGACATAGAATGTACAGACATAGAATGTACAGACATAGAATGTATAGACATAGAATGTATAGACATAGAATGTTTATTGTCTCTCTGTTAATGGTGTTATATTACTGTGGGCTGATGCACATATATATAGTTTTTATTCTCTTTCTATTAATGATGTTATAGTATTGTGTGCTGATGTACAGATATAGAAGTTTTATCTTTCTGTTGATAATTATTCCGTCATTGTGGGCTATGTACAGACATGGATGCCATGGACTCAATATCTGATATCTCGAGTTCAACCCTAGCCTGCAACATTAAAAACTGGCCTCTATGCTGCCCATCTGTAAAGTTATAAGCTGTATATATAATTGCTTGGATCTGAAGTAAAAGTTTCTTTTTTATGTTGTTTTTGTTTGTTGGTTTGTTTGTTTTTGGGTGGGGTGGAGGAGTGATCTTGATTACATAACGTGGATGTGAGTCAGTTGTATTAACTATAGCAAATACATAAGACAAAGGGTATCACACCATAACAGGTTTGTAAACTGTCACTATGTTGTTGAAGGCTGGTTACATCAGTTTACTGATAACAAAGGGTATCACACCATAACAGGTTTGTAAACTGTCACTATGTTGTTGAAGGCTGGTTACATCAGTTTATTGATAACAAAGGGTATCACACCATAACAGGTTTGTAAACTGTCACTATGTTGTTGAAGGCTGGTTACATCAGTTTACTGATAACAAAGGGTATCACACCATAACAGGTTTGTAAACTGTCACTATGTTGTTGAAGGCTGGTTACATCAGTTTACTGATAACAAAGGGTATCACACCATAACAGGTTTGTAAACTGTCACTATGTTGTTGAAGGCTGGTTACATCAGTTTACTGATAACAAAGGGTATCACACCATAACAGGTTTGTAAACTGTCACTATGTTGTTGAAGGCTGGTTACATCAGTTTACTGATAACAAAGGGTATCACACCATAACAGGTTTGTAAACTGTCACTATGTTGTTGAAGGCTGGTTACATCAGTTTACTGATAACAAAGGGTATCACACCATAACAGGTTTGTAAACTGTCACTATGTTGTTGAAGGCTGGTTACATCAGTTTACTGATAACAAAGGGTATCACACCATAACAGGTTTGTAAACTGTCACTATGTTGTTGAAGGCTGGTTACATCAGTTTACTGATAACAAAGGGTATCACACCATAACAGGTTTGTAAACTGTCACTATGTTGTTGAAGGCTGGTTACATCAGTTTATTGATAACAAAGGGTATCACACCATAACAGGTTTGTAAACTGTCACTATGTTGTTGAAGGCTGGTTACATCAGTTTATTGATAACAAAGGGTATCACACCATAACAGGTTTGTAAACTGTCACTATGTTGTTGAAGGCTGGTTACATCAGTTTATTGATAACAAAGGGTATCACACCATAACAGGTTTGTAAACTGTCACTATGTTGTTGAAGGCTGGTTACATCAGTTTATTGATAACAAAGGGTATCACACCATAACAGGTTTGTAAACTGTCACTATGTTGTTGAAGGCTGGTTACATCAGTTTATTGATAACAAATGGTATCACACCATAACAGGTTTGTAAACTGTCACTATGTTGTTGAAGGCTGGTTACATCAGTTTACTGATAACAAATGGTATCACACCATAACAGGTTTGTAAACTGTCACTATGTTGTTGAAGGCTGGTTACATCAGTTTATTGATAACAAATGGTATCACACCATAACAGGTTTGTAAACTGTCACTATGTTGTTGAAGGCTGGTTACATCAGTTTATTGATAACAAAGGGTATCACACCATAACAGGTTTGTAAACTGTCACTATGTTGTTGAAGGCTGGTTACATCAGTTTATTGATAACAAAGGGTATCACACCATAACAGGTTTGTAAACTGTCACTATGTTGTTGAAGGCTGGTTACATCAGTTTATTGATAACAAATGGTATCACACCATAACAGGTTTGTAAACTGTCACTATGTTGTTGGAGGCTGGTTACATCAGTTTATTGATAACAAATGGTATCACACCATAACAGGTTTGTAAACTGTCACTATGTTGTTGAAGGCTGGTTACATCAGTTTACTGATAACAAATGGTATCACACCATAACAGGTTTGTAAACTGTCACTATGTTGTTGAAGGCTGGTTACACCAGTTTATTGATAACAAAGGGTATCACACCATAACAGGTTTGTAAACTGTCACTATGTTGTTGGAGGCTGGTTACATCAGTTTATTGATAACAAATGGTATCACACCATAACAGGTTTGTAAACTGTCACTATGTTGTTGAAGGCTGGTTACATCAGTTTATTGATAACAAATGGTATCACACCATAACAGGTTTGTAAACTGTCACTATGTTGTTGGAGGCTGGTTACATCAGTTTATTGATAACAAATGGTATCACACCATAACAGGTTTGTAAACTGTCACTATGTTGTTAAAGGCTGGTTACATCAGTTTATTGATAACAAATGGTATCACACCATAACAGGTTTGTAAACTGTCACTATGTTGTTGAAGGCTGGTTACATCAGTTTATTGATAACAAATGGTATCACACCATAACAGGTTTGTAAACTGTCACTATGTTGTTGAAGGCTGGTTACATCAGTTTATTGATAACAAATGGTATCACACCATAACAGGTTTGTAAACTGTCACTATGTTGTTGAAGGCTGGTTACACCAGTTTATTGATAACAAAGGGTATCACACCATAACAGGTTTGTAAACTGTCACTATGTTGTTGAAGGCTGGTTACATCAGTTTATTGATAACAAATGGTATCACACCATAACAGGTTTGTAAACTGTCACTATGTTGTTGAAGGCTGGTTACATCAGTTTATTGATAACAAAGGGTATCACACCATAACAGGTTTGTAAACTGTCACTATGTTGTTGAAGGCTGGTTACATCAGTTTATTGATAACAAATGGTATCACACCATAACAGGTTTGTAAACTGTCACTATGTTGTTGAAGGCTGGTTACATCAGTTTATTGATAACAAAGGGTATCACACCATAACAGGTTTGTAAACTGTCACTATGTTGTTGAAGGCTGGTTACATCAGTTTACTGATAACAAATGGTATCACACCATAACAGGTTTGTAAACTGTCACTATGTTGTTGAAGGCTGGTTACATCAGTTTACTGATAACAAATGGTATCACACCATAACAGGTTTGTAAACTGTCACTATGTTGTTGAAGGCTGGTTACATCAGTTTACTGATAACAAAGGGTATCACACCATAACAGGTTTGTAAACTGTCACTATGTTGTTGAAGGCTGGTTACATCAGTTTACTGATAACAAATGGTATCACACCATAACAGGTTTGTAAACTGTCACTATGTTGTTGAAGGCTGGTTACATCAGTTTATTGATAACAAATGGTATCACACCATAACAGGTTTGTAAACTGTCACTATGTTGTT